>LQRL01172329.1:64636-78032 GCA_001703475.1 Hydroides elegans
AGGATATGTCAGACATGAGATTTGAATCGCCGACTCGGGTCGCCGACTCGGATCGCAAGTTGCATTCAGTTTTAGGCCCTCCCGACTAAGTATGTCACATATGCGATTTTCCTTGCGATTTTGCTTAAGATTTTCCCTTATTTTTTCCTCACTTTCCTAACAATGTGAGAATGTCTCTTGGGGTGCTCTCTATTTATGACGATTATTGTGTTTGTTACGTCAAAACTAATATTAACGTCACAGAGATTTTGTGACATTTTAAAACGATTAACAATTGGTCTGTCATTTCATCATGGATTCTGAAGAGGCAATACTATCTCTGATATGTCAAGCAGGACTTAATGCAATATATAAATTTAAACAAAAGAAAAAGGAACAAATAAAGCGAGTATGTTGGATTCGACCCTGGAATGCTAGGCGCAATGAGTTGGGAGCGTTTAAAACACTCAGAGAATTAAAGAAGATGATCAAGATCCATGCGTAATAAACAAGTTTTCGTTACAATACATCACAATTACTCAATGCAATTATCGTCACAAAGCCATTTACACATTTTACCTCGATTATTCATGGCAAAATATGGAACATATATTAATATACATGTATTCATTTATAAACCTTAATAAAATATTATTCTTACGTCTGAAAATATATTCTTAACAAGTCAAAAACAATTCAGCAGCATAGATTCCCTTTGATGTGCTTGCGACGCCGACGTTTGCGATCCAACATGTTGGATCGCATGAGACTGAGTCGGCGACGATCGCAGACCGTCTGCGATCGCGTCGCAAGGTATGTCACACTGCTGCGATTTCCCAGTCTCATCGAGTCGCAGACTGTCTGCGACGCGATAATCGCATGTCTGACATACCCATTAGGGTCTACTTATAAATGCAATGTACACAGATTTTTCTGGAATTCGACGCATAGCTCATCATGTCATCTTGTTATCATTTGATACATGCACAGTGTTCGGGCCAATAGAGGATGTTTTAGCTATTAGAATTTGGACCATTTTTTTTTACAATAAATTGTCTCAAGAGAAATATTTTGAAGGGAGGGGGTATGTTCAGGGTCTTAATTTAACATCTCATGAACGAATTTCTAAACAGTGAAGCCAAGGAGCTACGTTTTAACCAACCTTCTGTAATTGCATGATGGTTAAAGTATCTTTACATACTCTTTTAATATATAAATAGATAAATGCATAGTGATAAACACTTGGAGGCAACAGGTGTGTCGAGTTTGCAACATGTCATTAAAAAATGAAACATCCGCATTCTCAAAGCCACGATTGTTTCTGGTTATACTTTTCGTACAATGTATATTAGTCTCTGGCCACATTGAGGGCGTTTTTCATGCCTGTTTTCTCTAACAGACCATGTTTGCTGTGTATTTATTATTATTGTTATTATAATTAGCATTATTGACAGTGCTTATATTTTATGTGCAACTTATCATCGCGCCTTACTTTGAAATATCGTATCGATCATTTTAGTGGCGTTTTTATTTCACATTAAACAATACATTGGAAAATATGGTTGGTTGATTTAAACATAAGGGTCGACAGAGGCTTCCAGCGAGACATGGTCCTTACATATTTACAGAAATACACATACGTCAGGTTCTCACACTGGTTAGGGTTTAGTTGGCATGTTATTCAAGTTGAAATGCAAGTAGGCCAAGCGTTTACCTTTCTCGCTTGGCTGATATCCTTTTTCGGAAAGTTTTGTGTTTATAGTATTTATAAAAGGGTACCCAACGATATTTTTTATCAATTGTAAAATCACCTTAAACAGCATTACACATACTAACAACACGAAAATCATGGTTTTGAATATTCAAACCGAAAATGAGGTGTTCACTTTTTCCAAGCCAACTGGGATGTTTTTTTTTCTTTTCGAGCCAGCTTGGAACAGATAATTTTGCGAAAAATGTAAATATTGACTATTAATAAATTGCCTATCACATATATACATTGTACCAGCCAATTGCAAATGCCAGTTTCTACAAGCAAATTTAATCCATTTTGAAATTGTTACAATCATTATGCAATCATGAAACAAGATGTTCTTCAAAATGCACACGTGATTCACAATTCCCCAATTTATAAAGTATTGTCGCCAAGTCAGCTCGAATTGAGGGGTACACATTTGGTTGGGAAACAGTTCGTGAGGTGCTCTTCTTTTATGTATTTGATTACGTTACATATTAAATATGATTAATATAAATATGATTATTAATCCGATCTTCAGATCCCTACAAGGAATGTGATTTGTCATGAATAATAAAAGAAGTGTTTTAATATCATCGTATATACAACAAATACTTATAAGAAGTCATTATTGTTTTAGAATAAGCGTGTTAGTGACCAACAAATATAAGAATTCATCATAGTTAGAATATAGGCCTTACTTTAGTTTTAGATGTAGCATGGAAAGACAGAAAAGAAAAAAATATAACTATAGATAACTACAGATTTTTTTTAATATTAGTTTTAACACAATGAATTTATGTAACAGTGATATTGTCAACATGCTATGACATAATACTTTATGAAGTTATTGTAGTAAATAAATTTGAATATCAACATAAGCGGAATTTATAATAAGTCATAATATTTCTTATGTGAGCATATACATAATACTTCGTTGACTGAAACTATAAAATTGACTATAAAATTGAGGCGATCTCGATCCAATGTATACTCATTTTGAAATGCTACAAAGTCCTTGTACATGTTGTGTAAGTGTAATACAAAGAGTTTCCACTCGGCAAACAACTTCCTAAGAACGTCCTGATCACGTAGCTTTACGTTCCGACGTCCGCGACGCAAATAGGACGTCGCTGCGATGTAAAAATATAAGACGTCCCATCATTACCTTTAAATGACGGGTTAACGACGTGTTTTTATGACGCGACATGTCCGTGTAACGTCGTCCATTAGACGTTGTCGCGACTTGTTATTAAAGTCGTCCGTGTGACTTTTTAAATATGACGTGACCTTCACGTCGCAATATGACGGTGTAAGGACATTATATCCTGGTCGTGACGTGATTCGACGTTACCAATGCAAATACAAATTTGGATTTTGGACAATTTTTAGTTTGAAAATTGTCGCTTTCGAATAGGAATGATAGGGTTCAGTTGAATATCTATCATTTTCGCCAAAAAATATGTAAATGATATATATATAAATACTATTTTAGATTTTAAAAGATAAAAATGGGCGGGCAATTTCGATAACGTCAGAAAAATGGCGTCCCTAAAACATTCATACATGACGAAATGCGGACCACTTTAGGACGTGGCATTTAAGGTCCGGCAAACTCTCACTTGGGCTCAATGTAGGACCAGTAAAAAGGCCGTGCGTAAATGACGTCAAACGGACGGGAATAGGACCAACCTTTGCCGAGCGGGTTATATTACACTCTTTGCCATAAATGATAGATCAAGCCAGGTGAAACTTCGGTGATTTGCTGCAACATAGACCACAAAATGGACTGTTCGTACGCGCTACAGCTATTAGGGCCTGGCCACATTGGAAGTTTTTTTCTTGCTTTTATTTCCTACCAAACCTGTCTTTCAATGCATTCCTTATGAGAGACTAAAAAGGCGGCAAATAGCTACCTATTGTAGTATTGAGATCTTAGCGCACAAACAATGACAAAAACCAAACACAATAAAAATGACAGAGTCCCACCTTTTATTCTGGAGTAGCCCTCTTACAGGATAAACAAAACACGCCCACAATATTTGATAGCAATATTAAATGGGATCAATGTGTTAGGCATACATGTCAAACATTTATAAACATTGTCTGAGTTGCTATATAGAAAAGTGGCACAATATTATATAAATAATGCATACGAAAAAATCAACGCATTTACAGAACTTCATATAGACAGGAGTACCCAACGGGTCATTTTAAAATACTGTCTCATTTTACTGCATTTGGCCTGAAATGAATTCTAGACTACTTTAAAGCTGATAATTATTTGTATTTATCGAATGGTTTTATTCTTAATTTGCCAGCAAGGACACACAAAATATCGTGCCAGCAACTTTGCACAAATTTGCCAGCAGAATAAAGCATTGATATAGAGAAATATGGATTTTGCGCATGGTTTTAAAAAGTATCTTTTTGGACTGTTTTATGTAAATCTTAAATGTACGCTTGCATCACAGTAATCATGCTATGCTTAATCTCGATTATTTTAATAAACTAACAACGTTATAGTCTATTAGAGACATATTTATAACTTGGGTTTTATTCGTATGAAATGCCAGGAAAATACGAAATATTTGAAATACAATATTTTATCTATTCTGTTCTGTGAAAATGCCATCAAGATAGATATTTGAAAAGAATAGATATTTCACAGAATAAATCGCTGGGTACTCCTGTATAGATTCTAACAATCGTTCTCCTCACACGACGTCTCATCCTCGGAACTATCAGAGTCACTTAAAGTAAACGTGATGGGCTCTATATCCACTATTCCCTCCAGATGTCCAATTTTCGTTTCTATCTCCAGAACTTGACGCACTCGCGATTTCTGGTCCGCTATAGAAACTCACGATTTGTTTCATTAATATTAGAGCGTTTTCTCATTTTAAATGGCTTTTGGAAAACAATAATTTTTGTATTAATTCAATGACTTTTTATTATTGTAAACAAAAAATAATAATTTGAATCAATCCATTGAAGCATCTGAAAATATGATAATTTTAACATTGGTTTCAATAAAAGATATGAGGGGGTAGAAGGGAACGACGATTTTTTATTCGAAAAAAAAGATGATTTTTCTCAATAACATAAGCATTTTATTCGCAGTGGTTTCGGTTTCAGCTGAGAAGATCTTGCATTAATGAATAGAATGCAGAACGATTTAATAAAATCTAAGACCAGTAGACCTACTAATCCTTTTACTGCGAAAGAAATCGCCTACTTTCAAATTCAATTGACAATTTTTCAGAGAAAACATACTTTAATAGGCAGAATAGTGCATCAGAATTCAGCTTGATATCTCCTGAATATAAATGCGAAATGTTGTTATAATTCATAAAGAAATAAGACAGTTATGCCGTTTTAAGTAACACGTGGTAGCGATCGTCCATTAATCCTTTTACTGCGAATAGTGTGTTTTGGTGTCATATATGAACTATTTTGTAGCGATTTGAGGGTAGGCTCTGTGAATATTCTATATTAAGCCCTTGTAATGACTAATTATATAATTATTCGACAAATTAGCGATTATACCTCGGTTAAGATCGACCACTTATCCATTTGTGGCGAACAGTATGTTTCTGTGTTATATCTCAACCGTTTTGTTGTTTAGGAGGTTAAACACACGTGGGATATATTATAAAGGTTGCTTATGCATGTGCTATATCAACAAAGATTGAAAAATCAATATATTCAATAATAAGTAAATAAATAAACATCCTAACGCTTTATAAAAACCAATTTTGCGTGGCCATAAAATAATAACGCTCAACCAAGGTATAATCATTTATATATCTTATATTTGTTCCTTATTCATTGTAGAGTCTTCATAGAGTTTTTATCGAGATCGAATCTACGCTTAAACCACTTCAAATAGTACATTTATAAGGCAAAAACATACTGTTCGCTGTTAATGGATTAGTGGTCGATCTTAACCGAAGTATAATCGCTAATTTGTCTTATAATTATAAAATTATTCAATACAAGGGCTTAATATAGAATATTCACAGAGCCTAGCCTCAAACTGCTACAAAACAGTTCATATATGACACCAAAACACACTATTCGCAGTAAAAGGATTAGAGGACGATCTCTACCACGTGTTACTTAAAACGTCATAACTGGCTCATTTCTTTATTAATCATAATAACATTTCGCATTTATATTCAAGAGATATGAAGCTGAATTCTGATGCAATATTCTGCCTTATATAATATGCTTTCTTTGAAAAATCGTCAATTGAATTTGAAAGTAGGCGATTTTTTTCGCAGTAAAAGGATTAGTACTTCTATGAAATTATATTCTTGAAATGAAAGAGGTAAATAACATAGTATAATCAGACATGGATACACTGGTAGTTTCTCCACCAGTAGAATTTTAAACGTTTTTGCTCCTATTATTATAAAGCGACATTTTAAAATGGTATATAGCTCAAGCTATTTAGAAAAAAAGTTTGATTAATGACCGGACCTTAAGATCGTGCCCTGGTCATTGTTTAAGTTTATAAGATCTTTGACATTTGTGAGCAAATTCTCGACTCTGATTCGGTTCAAAATATATTCAAATTCAAATTAACCCCTACATATGACCTCTTGAATATAAGGGATGTTCCAAAGGTTTCGCTGGACTTAGAAAATTCCGGACTTGAAAGTAGGGTATACACCTATTTAGAAAAAAAATATATAAAATGTGTAAATGTAAATAATTGCTAAGCAAGAAACTGCATAAAATAGTGCAATTTTGAATTATCTTGTTTCGATAAGTTTAAAGATATAACTGATTTTCCGTGCGCTAAGATCTCAATACTACACTGCTCGTTGTTTTTTGGTTTACCATAAGAAATACATTGGAAGACAGGTGTGTCTAATCTAAAGACATGATTAATTTCATATGCCATAACTTCCTTTCACAGGTAATGGACTTAATGTCTAGTGTTTCGAACCCGTTTTTGCTATGAGTTTGACTTGAGGTTAGTGGTTTACATTGAAAACTATGTAATACAAATAAGGTAAGTATTTGAAATCATAGGTGTATATGTTAGTTTTAAAATGTGTTTAATCGTATGAATATGTGTAGAACTTAGTAGACAAAATTACATCCTATCAATATTATGAAATGTTTGGGTGTGTCCAATGGTCCGGACCCTTGTTTAATGTTGTTGTAAGATGATTGCCTGTGCTCTTGAAAAGTGTTGAAACATCATTTAGACGACAGATAAGTATCACGTGATACATATCATAGTCGTCTTATTTTTGAGAATAAAAGATCATTTTGAAAGAACGTAGTAAATCTATCAGGTAAAACTTTTATCATAATGCATTCATAATTTCAGGGTGCATAATGCATTCTTTTATTGTTTTTTGCCTTGCATAAATTGGTGTAACCTCTACGAAAATTAGGTTTTTTTATTGGACTTAGCCTATAAAGCCGTGAATCAAGAGTAACTATGTTTGTTAAATTATACCCTAATCTGCGAATATAGAAATCCTTATGCAAACACGATAATGATAATGTATATTGGAATACATAAATACAGTTTTTTTTTTCCAAAAAGTGAAGCTAAATAGAAAATATCTTGAAATCTTCCCAAGTGTGCACCAATTTAGACCTGAGCCTTGAAAATTTATAGAATTGTTCTCCTAAAACATATACATTTCTCAAACCATTGTGTAAATTAAAAAGATAACATGTGTAAGATTAAAAAGTTATAAGCTAAAACTTTATTCGATGTGCCAATATTTTTTGGTAGTTACTATATAGGGGAGAGCGGGGTAAGATGAACCACTTTTTACATTTTCCGAAATTCTGAAATGTACCAGGCATACAATTTGTACGTTTGAAAACGGTTATTACCAAGAACATCTATGACATGTCGGGCCAATATGTTAAAACTATGAGAAGGTGTAGCAATGTTATAAATGTTCGAAATTTTGTCTTAGAAAATGGTACCGCAATGGTTCACCTTACCCCATGCATGGGGTGAGTTGAACCAGACCGTGGGGATAGACGGGCGCTTCAGTTATTTTCCATGAATTTGGTGTATACATTTTGTTTAAACTGGTATATTTCATAGACTATATATCATAAAGTCTTCATTTTTAACCAGTTTATGAATAACCCTTTTAGAAATGTAATGCATTCTTCAAAACCCTTGGAGCTGTCATGTATCTCGATCAATTAAGTTCTTTCTTAATGTTTATTGTCAACGTCTACTTGAGATATCACATAGAAGGGACTGATTTTCATGCTTGATGTATCAGCGAGCGCCGATGACAAATACATGAGAATGTAACATGCATAAAATCTTAATGTCAGAGGATCACAACAAGGATAGTCTACCAGGTATTAGAAAAGGAATTCTACTTAAGAACGGGTTGTGTAATCAAAAATAGATCAATCGTTTAACAACAATATAGCTGAAGAGCTTCATATTATATTCCAAAATGTATTATAAGTGTTGTCTACATATGAAAATACTATCAATAAAGACTATTAATACCGGTTAGTTCTATTGGATATCTATCCGTTTGATAGCTAAATCGTTTCTCATGTTATTGCGCAAACATTTCATATATTATGTGTCAAAGGCCACGTGTTCAAATATAAAATATACAGGGGTGGAAAACAATTGAAGAGCCTAGTCATCCCAAAGAGTTATCAGTGGGGTTAAGAGTTAACTAATTGAACCAAAGATATTATTTATATATATATATATATTTTGTGAAATGTGAATTACATTTCTAAAAGTTTTTTTTATAAACTGCTTGAAAATGACACTTCAATGAGGTATAGTTTATGAAATATATCAGTTTAAACAAAATGTATACACCAAAACTATGGGAAAAAACTGAAGCGCCCTTCTAAGTTGAACCAATTCGATTAATTAAAGATAAAGTAAAAAAAAAATGCAAAAATGTCAAAGAATTAAGTTTAAGCTTTATATGGTTATTAATTATATTCAATAGCAAGAGTTTGAAAGCACGATGTCCAATTGTTCTTGGTGAAAGTAAATATTTTTATGCCAGTTTTTCTACGATATACGCGAGGTATGCGTTAAAAGTATATTTGTATCACTTGCATAACAATGAGGAATAGTCTATACCATATCATAAACATTTAATGTACAATTAAATTATCTCTCAAAATGAATAACTATGGTTCATCTTACCACATCCTTGGTGGATCATCTTATCCCAACCTTGATCTTTGTTCAAAAAAACATCTTGTGTTTCTTTGTACGAAGACAACTGACAAAAACAACCTTTACACATTAAAGCAAGAAACAACAAACGTATCTTATATGAATGTGTATTCATTTGAATATTTATTCATAAAAAATATGAAGACCGTGAATACATTTCCTGAAAATTAACTTTTTATGTTAAATAAGTGAAAAATACATGTGAATCGTTGCCCAAGTGTTTATTATATGTCTGTTGTACACTTATGGTATGAGCAATGATACATGCTCACGACAGAGTGCGTTATTGCACGAAGAACATGCGTAAATTCTGTATACAGGGGGTGGTTCATCTTACCCCACGTTTTATTTTACCCCAATCTCCCCTACAACTTTTATTATACCACTTTATGATTATATGTTGCTTTGATAATGTTTCAACACGTTTGAAGAACGCAGGCAATCATCTCATTACAGCATTAAGCACGGATCAGGAATTTTTTGACACGCTCAAACAACTCAGGAGAGTAACACCTTGTAATGTGTGACTTTGTTAATTTTCTGCAAATCTTTCAACTGTAAAACTTTTTTAAAATATACATCTACACGTATGATTTCAAATGTTAACGTTATTTTATTGCCTTTTTCGATGTAAACATCAAGCTCATACATCATTTTACACATAAAAACGGGTCCGGGATATTGGACATGAAAACTATAATTGCAAACAAATGGTTATTATTCACTTTTTGTCATGATTGGTAAATTCGAGCATGTGTTGAATTCAGCGTTCACGCCTACTGTATTCTGTGTTTGTTCGTGTATCGTGAATCGTGCTTGGCGTCGCATTCCCAGCTCTAACAAAACCTCACCATGACCTCATGTTGAAATCATGAGTTAATTTTAGGTCAACATGAGCTCATGATAAGGTTTCGTGCAACTGGGGTTCTTTGTGTGTGGTGCATCGTCTATCGTGCTTCTCGTAAAGTGTTTCTTGCGTTGTGCCTTGTGTATCTTGTCGAAATCAAACTTCAGAGTACACATATGATCAGACATGGTCATTTCCTCGTCTAAGGACCTCATTACTTATCAAATATATATACTTTACATATTTAAACCCTCCTATACATATAGTGACTCTTTCATATGTAAACAACGTGCATCACCGCATTTAACTTTCTTCTTAACTTAAAGTATAGATATATTCTTTACGTGAAAAAGTGACTATATTAACTCGACGCTGATATATATTTGCCGAACAAATATTTAGATAGTCAATTCCTTTTGGTATACAAAATAATATAGGGAAACTTTTATCAAAATATATATTTGATGTTTTTATTTCAAAATTCCTTTAAATTTTGAATGACGGGTAATTACATATAAACGCATAAAAACAATGTTATATCTATGCTAAATACATTTAATCGTTGCCACAACTGTTATACTCTTCTTAATATCACCAATATGGATCGATAATAAGTGAATAAATCAATGGCAGATCGATGGTGTATTCGTAATCATGAAAACACATTTACGTTGCATAAAATAAAAAGCTAATTCAAAAACATTACCTGTTATACAATTTCAAAAATGTTTTTTAAAAGGAAGAAGTAGTTCCCAATAATGTGCAAAAGAAAAGTTAGATGATTTACTTTAATATTGTTCCTCTATTAAAAATTCGCCACCTGTGGCCCTGTAAATATAGAGCAAAAACATTTCAAGTTTGAACTGTTTAGATGTATATCAAGGTAACACTATAGTCAGAATGGTTAAGTCATGAAATGTTGTGATTATGAAAAAAACATATTATTCAGTTAATTGGTATTTTGAACAAAACTATTACAGGACCTGCGTCGCCGACATCCACTTTGATTAATAGAGATAATAGCGATTAGATTGATACTTATCAAAGAACAATCGCCCTTTTATGCATCAATCTTCCTACGATCAGACCACTTAAGGAAAAGCTAGAAATTTGATGCTTCCGTGATGAATTTGAAAATCAATAGTATTTTCTTATATCTTATACACATTGTAAATTAAAATATAGTTCGCCCATCATTTATGTCAACGAGTACACTCACGAACATTGTCTAGTGAAATGACTCTATAATATTATTGTGAAATGTCTCGAGCTTTAACCATCAATTGCTGAGAATGTGACAGCCGCAAGAAAAGTGTTTTATTGTAAAGATCTAGTGAACTGTGAATTGCTTTGTAATCGCTTTTTTAAAAACATATTTATCAATCTAATTTGCACAAAAAGCGAAACATGAAGAAAGAAATGTCAATATCATATAATTCAAATTTGCTTAAAACCGCAGTTTTTTTATGAAAACAATATACACATATATTTTGCTTTCGAATTTATTTGATGCAACAAATGAGAATATTTATCAAAATATTAAACAAAAAGCATACCTTTTCCATGACAAATATCATATCAAACAATGAAAAGCATTTAACAAAATACTCCATATTTAATCAATTCCATAGCCACTGAATATTTCACACAATCTTATAATTTTAGTTATTCCTTGTAATCATTGAACTATAGTGCTGAGAAACAGGACTTTATCTTGCTATATATTTTTTCTTTAAATGAATCTGATCACCAACGGAATAGTTAGATAAAAATCATACTGGGCATACATCAAGCGCATGCAATTCAATTACGAAATATATTGACTCTAAAAGTTAAAAAAAAGATGTAGTTTACACTTTTTAACTAGAAGAAAATGAGTTGTAAAAGTATGATATGCAGCTTAGCAAAAATAAAATCTGTTTGCTAGTAGGTTATTTATTTTCAGAAATCGAAAAAAGCCATTGTGTTGGCTCGAGGAATCATTTTTTATACTTTCCAGGTAAAGTGTATCAATGTTTTACTAGTTTTCTTAGAAATGTAAAAAATCGTGTCTTGTCTTTTTACATGTAAAAACTTGTTAAAAGTAAATTATATAGTTTGAAAGGTTACTATCAATAATCTCATTTTGTACATATTCGTGGATTATTCAAAGTTGAAAACAGCTTTTACTTATAAAAAAAACATTCTTACATAACCATCGCTTAACAACCTTTAAGAAACACACAACCTAACCTACACCCCTCATGTTTTATTTCAAACCATACCTTGCTAGCTTTGCCTCTTTCAATAAGCTTTTTAATCGTTATTTGTAGTTTTCTATTCAACGATCCGTTGATTTTACGAAAGCCAATTGGTTTATTTTGGCTGATTAGTCCGTATTTTGATACATATAATGAATATAAAATGAACTGAAATAAACCAATATGTAAATAAAATTAAGTTTAGAAAGACGTTGAATTTGTGTTCCTAGCATTTTCTGGGTTCTCGGGACAAAACATGCTAATGAGTTGTAAAACTAGTGACATTTATATTAAAGCCGAAATTAATTTTCTCAACGTCTAAAGTTTGTCTCGTTTTCTTGGGATATCGTACCATTTACCCCAAAACTAACTCACTTCTCAGTTACGAAATCACTGTAGAAACATTTTTTTCGAGTTATAATATGATTTTGGACTTATGTTTTCATGTCAATTGGTAGCAAACAATGCATTGGATAGTTATATTAAGTAAATGTGATTCCCTGAGAGCAGACATTCTCTTGGGCATCGATATTGTAACATATACTGTTACCTATGCCTGTATAATGGCTTGGAAATTTCGAGAAAATGCTTTCTAGCTTGGAGGCTTAGGCAGTTTAAGCAATACCTTTATTTCAAAATTGATTAAAAATGATAGCAATTGTTTAATAAGCCTTAATTTGCAATAGATGCTAGTCAATTTACTTATATTCAATATTTCCATTTTCGCATAAGGTGTTCCTTTTTGTTCCGAGCTGGCTAGAAGAGGTGAAATAGACCAGCTGGATTGGAGAAAATGACCACCTTTTTTGGTAAAATTTTGATGTTCAAAAACCGTTATGTTGTCGTTGTATGTAAATGTAATGTGGTTTTAAAGTGATTTTACTACTTTTTGAAGCCGTGGCGTGCCGGGGGGTTCCTTTATAAACAAATGGTTATTATTCACCTTTTTTAGTAAGTATAAATACCTTATTCACATAAAATATTGAATATAATAAATCGACGCCGATATGTATTTGCAGAACAAATATTTAAATAGTCAACGACATGTGGTATACAAAATAACATAGGGACACTTTTGATGTTATATATTTGATGTTTATTTTCGAAATTCTTTGAAATTGACCGGTAATTATTTATAATCACATTAATCACCAATCATCAATGCTATATCTTAACTAAATATATTAAAACGTTATAACAACTTTCATACTATTCTTAATAACATCAATATGAATCAATGATGTGTGAATAAATCAATGACAGCTGAATTGTAAATTCGTTATAATGAAAACCCATTTACGAAGAAGTAGTTGTCAATAATGGGCCAAAGAACAATTTTGATGATTTACTCTCATCGTGTTCCTCTGTTAAGAATTCGT
>LQRL01172329.1:78042-95492 GCA_001703475.1 Hydroides elegans
GAGAAAAGAGCAAAAGCATTCTAATGTCGAACTGTTTCAATGTATATCAAAATCACATGATAGTCTGGTTTTGGCAATATTTTGTTGCAATGTGATCATGACATTAAATTTTATTATTGGTATTTAATGGCACATAGAACATAATCATATTATAGAACAGGCTCCGTGAAACTCACTTTGACAGATAGCTGATTTTATTAATTCGCATTCCAAAGATCAGCTGCATATGACACTGCCTGTGAGCATATCACTCGAAGATTGGCTAGTTATTTATCGAATTTTGAGATAAATTTAATACAAAACAAACTGAAGTCTAATTATTTTGTGGTTATGTTTTTAAACTTTAGATTATAGTGTGCATACCTATTCAATTGCTAGCACCAACGAATACTCACAAAAATTCTTCTAACGAAATGTATCCATCGCTGTTGGCATCAATTGCAGCAAATGTGGTGTCGACCACCGTGGGGTCAAGCTTCAGAATCTAGATAACAAAAAAAAAAACGCAGATAAATATACATGCTATGGCCTGATGTATGTTAGCAATTGGTCGTTGCTGCACGTTATATTTCATACTTAATAATATTTTGAGGCGATTACATTTTATCAATTATGTAACAAACTGCATAGAATGATGCTGTAAACATCGGCTTATAATGATCCCTGCTTCATATCAAGAATATACTATCATGCGATTGTGTTTACCAACCTTTATATCCCTCCCTTTCCGTTATTATAACAGCTCATACACATAAGATATAATTTAAAAGAGATTAATAGTATAAATACCTACTTCAAAATATTGGATGAGTTCATCGCGGCTGATCAACTGATCGTCATTTGCATCGATACTGGGAAACAAAAGTAGAAGTGGGCCCTGGAGCGTGTCTTTGAGACTGGGGTCTTGCACAAGCTTGCTCATGGTCTCGATAAAACGGTCCTGGTTCAGTGATTCGCCGCCACTGAAGGGCTTCAGATATCTGTCCCATACCTGTTGTTGACAAAAAGGAATTTGTCGATATGTTTCTAACTTGGTTTAGGCTCGTACTGACAGCAAAGTGCTCTACAAACGACTCCTCTGCCAAATATTAGGGTTAAGATGTTAAACATATAATCATATAATCGTATCATTTAAAAACCAAATCTCGAAAATCCATATTTGAAAAGTAATTGATTATTTGATTGAATAGTCCCCTTTATAGAAATACAACTTAACTTCAATACACACATTTTTCAATTTTAGCCCTTTTAATCCCTGCGATATTTTTGACGGAGTAGACACAATCCCCGCATTTGACACATTTTAATTTTTCAGCGATTATTACTTATTTTGCGCTTCAAATATAAACTAAGTTTGAAGCTATAACACTCAGCTATACCATTTCATTCTACAATGTGTGCCACATCACTCAGTTTGCTGTTTTGGATTAAGGATCAAAGTATGCGTAGGTGAGGAGTTTTGTATTTGAAAGTATGCTTTATCACACCAAATATCATTAACGATGAATCTACATAATCCGATCACAGTAATAAACACGATATGTTATATCATAAACAGTGAATTACTAGTCTAACTATATAAGCTTTGCTTATTTTTTCAGTTGTAGATGTTAAAACTATTAATAATTTAACGACGATCATATCTCAAGATCGATATACTCACTTTACCAAGAGTATCCGTCAGGTCACTTGCTTCCTCGTTCTCTAGGTTTCTGAATTTTATAAACGCATCCGCCATGTCTTCAAAATCTTTTCTTTTGATAGTGTCGTCTCGGTCAAAGTCCATTCTACTGAAGTAAGTGCGCATCTTCAGGGCCCAGAAGCTGGGTATTGCAGCAGATTCTGTTAGCAAATCTGATTTTGTTTGAATATCACTCAAGACTCGTTTTAGAGGTTTATTACGTTAATTAATTATGGTAATATATTGATATTCAATTTATGTTTCTAGCGTTTCTTATTTTATAATAGAAAACAAAAGTGCACATCACATTCAGATCACTTATGTATTTATAACGCGATACGCGTAGCCAATGGCTATATAATATTAGCTCTACTCCAACCTGTGCATAAAGACATACATTTGTTTTAATCTCAATGTCTATCCATGTATTACACACGATGTATTGTATATATCAGAGATTACATTACCGAATCAGCTAATGATAAACTAGTGCGTTCATTCATCATGTCATGCATTAATTACTCAAGCGTTTGTTATATGGTCTACCGGACTAGAGTCTGAAACGTTGAGGTAAGTGAACAATGTCAGGGGATAGCAAAAGGAATCCCAGACGTGACCACATCAATTTCGCTATATCCAGGTTACTTTGGTTACAGGTTAATAAACAAAAGAACACAAGAACATTTTCATTATTTGCCGTGTGTATCAACACATTGCGCCTGATTATTTGAGTTCTAAAATTTGATTTCTAAAAGTCTCAAAACGCTACGTCCCTAAATGTTTTTTTTGTGATATGTGGACTTAAAGTTCTAGTGGCTCCACAGCTGAACGGACAGACATCACTTTTACTATGTTGGGCTACACATCCTGAATGTGCAAAAAAAAGTCACACCAAAATTGTATAAATATTTTTGCATGATTTTTCATTGAAATTTAAGTAAACTTTTTAGTGAGCTTTTGAGAAATATGGAACATGTAAATTGTAGCAGAAAGAATAATACCATGACGGACATGACACTATACATATTGCTAGGAATGTATTTACATGACATTGCTTAAGTTAAATTTGCCTTTGTTTATAATCTACTTTCCAGGCGGCAGCAAGAACAATTCTAAACGCAACCTTTTCGATCATGCCTCACTCCTACTCAAGTCCTTGCACTGCCTTTCCATTGAGAAAATAGTTAAAGTGCTTGGTCATCCATCCTGTTACACGCCACCCAACTCCTAAAAGTAGGCCTAAAAGTAGGCCCTGTGTGTCACGGTATGCAAATTCGATAATCATAAATAAGCGTTAGCTAAACTAAAGAAAAATTAGTGCCAATTTATTTTTGAAATCACATTGTCTAAAAAAACAGTACTTTTTGTGGTTCATTCAGGTATCTCAAAATGTCTGGACTTTCCTGAACCTTATCGAGAAACAGGCATATGCTAACTGTTATTCTGCAGAAATCTATTTTACCTCTGGATAATTACAACCAAAATGAATCGCATTAGCTAAAAAGCTGTCGTGTGTCACTTCACGTATAGTTTATTCAAATTATGTTCTATATTGTATACTGACATAAAAGCTAGATAAGTACACCTTATAATTCACATGCATTATAATAATGAAAATATAGATTTGAATATATGTATACATTGTTTTCACGAAATTAAAGCCGAATAAGAAATATGGGTTCAGCAGTTAAAAGAACACCATTTTTTGCACAATTTATATTAATACCTCATAGTTAATTGGATCAAGGAATTTAGTGCGCAAAATATTGTTTCATACTTTCCGCGCTTACCATAAAGGCACCACGGATTAATTTTTCGACCAACACTTTGGGGTCTTAATATTTTTAATATCATTTTATCATTTTGGTTCAAAACAAAACTGCGGGTGAAATTCCCGATTGGCTTAATTGCAACACCAAGTAAAGCGAATATTTAAGTTTAAAAGACAATTTAAATACTGATAACATTTTTAGAAACTCGAATCATCGAGTTTAATTATGTATTATAAGTATTAACGAGCCACTGTAAATTGTCACCTTTGCGCTCATACTCAACGCATTAAAAAACGCTCCATTTGAATAATTCTTACTGCATTATTGGGTTTTCAATAGTTTTTCATTCATTTAGCTATACGTATATGAAAAATATATATTATTATACATAATGAAAAAAAATATATACCTTGACAGTGGCTAATATCATATCCGGCTAAGGTATAAAACACAAAGACAAATGCATTGCATCTCAAAAATTCCATAATTACTACAATACTGGTTCAATTGGTATTATAATATATATTTTTTTCTTCAAATGATTTTGAAATTGCAATATCCAGAGTTTCAATTAGGTTTACACGACCGTTGATTCAAATGTGGAACATGCCGTCATGACATGGTATTAAATTATGCAAATATTGCCCCGTAAGGTTCGGGATATCATTTTATATGCAGTAAACAACTTTTTAGATGGGAACAAAAAGGAGTTATAACTACGATTCACAGGTTAAATGCGTTTTTCATGTTTCTAATTAGAGCCAATAATAGCTGCAATAACTAACGTTGAAATATGAAGCGTTTTAATTCACAATCGATTAACTTCGATCTAAGGTTACTTTCAAATACAATCATCAAACTATGTGTTAGATTACAGAACACACTTCAATAACAAATTATCGATATTATCGTTCTCAATTGGCCGGGTACAATCTACCATTTTCTTTTCCGATTCATATCAGAGCACCTAAATTCGTTTGTGCTTGTTTTGATATAAAATTAACATTGACGCAAACGTTATATTGATTGTTATCTAATAAGAAATACATATACACAATGCTGGATACTGTAGCTATCAACTGTCAAATACTTCAACTAAATAAAATATATTACATTTCTTTTTTGTCTATACATTCTCTTTTTTGACACCACATTACTGAGATATTATAGGGGCTATGATTAAATGCAAAAGAGAAAATAGCATCACACAAAGTAGGTCCATTAAAGGCGTGATTTCTGGGACGCATGGCCTCTATATATACAAAATAAGAATCACGAATATTGTTTGATTGCTGATTTAACTTTAAAACTATGATAGCATGAAGGGAGTTTATATTCCAATTGCTATTTGTGACATATTCTAAAGACAACAACATGTAATTGAGCATCATTTGTTATCATATCGGAAGCCACTAAACACTTTTAGTTGTAACACACTGGAATATATGTGTATATTTTAATTTTGTTCATACATTGGTACTGTATCAAAAGAGGCTACATTTGTCAAAGATTGGCATGGTAATCTATGCGTTAAAATCTAGAGAAAGTTCTTTTTTAAAATTAATCTATTATAAAAACATTTGCACACAGCTCGCGTTCTATATCCTGCGTATGCTACAGACAAGAGGCAACAATTGTAAAGAAAATATGCGAAATATTAAGGCTTAAATTCGGCTTTAGTATTTTTTATAGAGGATCATAACAAGGATGGTCTACCAGGTATTAGAAAAGGGATTCTACTCCAGAACGGGATGTGTAATTAAAAATAGATCAATCATTTAACAACAATATAACTTAAGAGCTTCATATTATATTCCAAAAAGTATTATAAGTGTTGTCTACATATGAAAATACTATCAATAAATACTATTAATACCTAGTTAGTTCTATTGGATATCTATGAATTGGATAGTTTAATCGTTTCCCATGTTATTGCACAAACATTTCATATATAATGTGTCAAAGGCCACGTGTTCAAGTATAAAATATTCAAGGGTGGAAAACAATTCAAGAGCCTAATCATCCCAAAGTTTTGTCAGTGGGGTTAGGAGTTGACTCATTAAATCCAAATATATTATTGTTATATTTTTTAGAAATATGAATTACATTTTTAAAAGGTGTTTTATAAACTGTTTGAAAATTACACCTCAATGAGGTGTAGTCTATGAAATATATCAGTTTAAACAATATGTTTAAACAAAAAAAAATGGACAAAACTGAAGCGCCCTTCTAAGTTGAACCAATTCGATTAATTTAAGATATAGTGCAAAAAATGCAAAAAAAAATTAAGTTTTAGCTTCATATGGTTATCAATTATAATCAATAGCAAGAGTTTGAAAGCACGGTTTCCAATTGGTCTTCGTGAAAGTACATATGTTTATGCCAGTTTTTCTCCGATATACGCGAGGTATGCGTTAAAAGTATATTTATATCGCTTGAATAAAAATGAGGAATAGTCTACACCACATCATAAACATTTCATGTACAATTAAATTATCTCTCAAAATGAATAACTATGATTCATCTTACCCCATCCTTGGTGGATCATCTTACCCCAACCGTGATCTTTGTTAAAAAAAACATCGTGTGTTTCTTTGTACGAATACAACTGACAAAAACAACCTTTACACATTAGAGCAAGAAACAACAAACGTATCTTATATGAATGTGTATTCATTTGAATATTTGTTAATAAAAAAAATATGAAGACCGTGAATGCATTTCCTGAAAATTTACGTTTTATGTTAAATAAGTGAAAAATACATGTGAATCGTTTCCCAAGTGTTTTTATGTGTCTATTGTACACAGAGGGTTTGGGCAATGATACATGTTCACGACAGAGTGCGTTATTGCACGAAAAACATGCGTACATTCTGTATACAGGGGGTGGTTCATCTTACCCCACGGTTCATTTTACCCCACTCTCCCCTACAACTTTAATTGTACCACTTTATGATTATATGTTGCTTTGATAATGTTTCAACACTTTTGAAGAACACAGGCAATCATCTCATCACAGCATTAAACACGGGTCAGGGACACGCTCAAACACCTCAGGGGATTTGTAAGGTGTGACTTTGTTAATTTTCTGCAAATCTTTCAACTGTAAAACTTTTTTAAATATACATATACACCTCTGATTTCAAATTTTTACGTTATTTTATTGCCTATTTTTTTAATGCAAACATCAAGCTCATACATAATTATACACATAAAAACGGGTCCGGGACATTGGACATGAAAACTATAACTGCAAACAAATGGTTATTATTCATTTTTTGTCATGATTTGTAAATTCGAGCATGTGTTGAATTCTGTGTACACGCCTACTATATTCTTTCTTTGTTCGTATATCATGAATCGTGCTCGGCGTAGCATTCCCAGCTCTCACAAAACCTCACCATGACCTCATGTTGAAATCATAAGTTAATTTTAGGTCAACATGAGCTCATGTTGAGGTTTCTTGCAACTGGGGTGTGTGGTGCATCGTCTATCTTGCTTCTTGTAAAGTGTTTATTGCGGTGTGCCTTGTTTATCTTGTCGAAATCAAAATTCAGGGTACACATATGATCAGCCATGGTCTTGTCCTCGTATGAGTACCTCATTACTCAACACAAATATAACATGACATATTAAAACCCTCTTATACATAAAGTGACTCTTTCACATGTAAGCAATGTGTATCACCGCATGTAATTATATTATATTCATTATATTGAAATGCATAAAACACAAATGCTATATCTATGCTAGACACATTTCATCGTTACAACAACTTTTAAACTATTCTTAATATTGCCAATATGCACAAAAAAACATATGAAAAGTCATGTCATGAAAACTGATTTACGTTTCAAAATGGATAGCCAATTTGCAAACACAACCTGCTACACCAATTTTAATCATATATTTTAAAAGAGAGAAATGATTTCCAATTATGGACCAAAGAAAAGTTTTAATGATTTACTTTCATCATGGTACCCCTTTAAGAAAAACTTTTAAACTATTCTTAATATTGCTAATATGCACAAAAAACCTATGAAAAGTCATGTCATGAAAACTAATTTACGTTTCAAAATTGATAGCCAATTTGCAAACATAAACTGTTATACCAATTTTAAGCATATTTTATAAACAGAGAGAAATGGTTTCCAATAATGAACCATAGCATAGGTTTAATGATTTACTTTCATCATGTTACTCCGTTAAGAATTCGCCACCTGTAACCATATAAATATAGAACAAAAACATTTCAAGTTTGAACTGTTTATATGTATATCAAGGTAACATGATATTCAGAATGGTTAAGTCATGAAATGCTGTGATTATGAAAAACCATATTATTCAGTTAATTGGTATTTTGAACATAACTTTTACAGGACCTGCGTCGCCGACATCCATTTTGATAAATAGAGATAATGACGATTGGATTGATGCTTATCGAGGGCACTCAACGATTTATTCGGGTAAATGTTTATTCTTGTAGCAGCTCTTTCTTGCTTGCATCTTTTTGAGAACAGAACAAAGATTTTTTCGAAACGATTATTTTACTCTACGATTATATCTGTAAATATATCAACCAATGCAGATGTATCCAAATTTAGTCTGTGTAAACGAATCTGTGAGAGAATAACCTTACAAACATATGATTTATTGACATTTTTATTCCGGTAGCAGGTTGTATATTTGCTTGCAATAACTCTGGATTTCTTGCTTGCAATTTCAGAATAAATATTTTGATGCAAATCAAAAAAGTGAATCGTTGAGTGCCCCTCGCTTATCAAAGAACAATATAGTCCATCGCAAGCTCGGGCCTCAAATGATAAATAGCGGGCTTCAAATGATAAAATACGGGCTTCAAATGAAAACATCGGGCCTCACATATCATTAACGCCCGCTAAAACAACGTGATTGTTATATCATTAATTTTTATTACTACGCAATAGAAAAAGACTAGGACCCGGTAATTCTTCATGTCAATTGATTGTAGACGGACTAATTGAACAATGACGCACCTTTCAATATATTTTTGACTTTTATGTTGATTTTTTCCTAAAGTGGGTTTTCTTTGCCATTGTTATGTATACCAATGAAACACACTATTATCACCTTAAAAAATAATGTTACTTAATTTAAAGTGTTAACGTTTCAATTTATTGCTCATTGAAATTTACAATGATGGCCACGTGCTATAATCGAAAAATGACGCACCTATGCTTAGTTAAGATAACCGGTTCGAACACATCGATGTTTATCTGAGATTTATTTTGTGATTGACGTATTTGTGCTATGATTAATTCTTTAAATATTTTGAACTTTCATCATTAGCAGCTCTAGTAAAGTCACTAAATCGTAATACATAAACCATGCCTTATATGAACTAAGCTTTATAACTGCAATTTTAATTATCATCAAATTCAGCATTCAGGATAAGCCAATTTTACCTTTCTATGCGTATTTTGATACCTTAACGCGAACCTTATTGTTTGAAACTCATAAGTGTATGACTTACAGTGTTGTGTGCTGTTATTATACCTATCATTCATTGAATTGCCTTAAATTCTGGAGTGGTTGATCGTCAAAATTTGATTATGCACCCGGTGCGCTTTTATTCATTTTATACTGAGACCGTGGTTTATGATTTGAATTATATTTATATGATATCAAACATCCACGATAGTGTGTTCTAATGTCATACGAATCTATGTTTATAATAATATAGGATATCTGATTATAAATAGAATCATTGTGACTCTCAATGTTTTTGACAATTATTTGGCAATGTTTTGACAATTGTTTGACATTTGGCAATCAAGCAAATAGATTCAATTACGATTGTTCTCGCATAAATATGCAAGATAGGTATCTATATCGTCCCCATTCGCAGTATTATATTGATAGATTAATACAGGGGCGTAACACATATACTCAATATAGCAAGGTAATATGTGAATGATTATTTCTTAGTTTGTTACCATATAAAGAACATCAATTAAATCATATTGTTAATCGCACATGAAACATGTATATAGTCTACTCGACAATGACGACTAAACATGGTCGCTCTATTCTTTATCGAAAAGAAAACAAACCATTTTTACCACGTTTACCATCACGTAGAGAAAGCTAGTAAATAATGACCTCGGGTTTCAATAAATTGTTATTTTAAAAAAGACAAAAGGCATATTTCCTAATACCGTACTCAAGATTCTAATAAAAAGACAGACAAGACAAATGACAGTGAATACATGTTGAATAATTACCAAAGCTAACTCAATTGATAATTGATCAATTGATAATGCAGTTATATATATAATTTAATCCAAAATAATGATAACTTGCTATGATATATGAAAACGAAAACATGATTCTCTATATTAAGAACCTTTAAAATATTATTATCAACATTGTTTGAATAATTGTTATATTGATTTACACTTAGTATAGGCACATCTCATGAAAATAAAACATACCAGATTATGATGCATTCCTGCGCAGAAAAAAAAACAATACTTAATATAAAGAAGAAATGCCTCGTGTTCACAAATAGTTATACTTACTATTTGTATAAGAATTTTCATCAATTTTAACAGTTTCAATACCATTTTGTTAAAGAGCCGAAGTGAAAGGATCCGAAGACGTATAATCCTAAGTGTCTTTAACAAGGTCTCTTGCAAGGGACCGAAGTGTCTTGACGAATGAAAAAAAATATGTTTTTTTTTCAAAAAGGGGCCGAAGTGGTAGTGCCCAAAGTGATAGGGGTCGAAATGTCAAAACCCCACTCTATTTACCCTTCGATGTCTCGTGCATGTATCTAGACACCTGGCACCAAATGACCATTTGCATTAATTTTGCGAAGCCGAGAGGCTGTTCGGATTTCAGAATAATGCACTTTAGGGCTTGACTTCACAACCAGTAATTGAGTCACCTCGACCAGGTTTTTTGGTCACTATTTCTAAATAGAATATGCATTTTATATATAAACATTACATCATAGCCACGCGTTTGCTAAAAATATATATATAAAGATATAGCAAGCATGCAGACATAATCTCAAAAAAGGTGCTAAGGCGAAAATGTACCAAGAATAACATACTTCTGGTACTACGGGGCAAACGAAGCGGGGGACGTCAAAGGCAGAGATGGAATGACACCTTGCTGTCGAACCTCAAACCTTGTGACCATGTGAACGACCCACAACCATATTTATGATATTAGCGATTTGCAATTCAGCATCATACCCTTGTTATGGAACACAGAATTTTGTTTGATAATTGTTCAACTTTCTTGCTTTTGTAGACCACAAACCGACATTTTAGAGTTGGATGCTTTTATTTGTCAGACTTTTTATTATGTAAGCGATTTCCATATTGATCCCGAATAAAGGTTTTATACTTGCATGAAGCGGTAAAACAAATGATCAAACAAAAGAAACATATTCAACAAAGAATAATCCTAGGGCACTCAGCTCGAATGCTGGGCCTCTTGAATCTATGAGGTGCACATTAACCATTGCGTCATAGGGCCCTCATGCAGTCCAAATATCTTCTCTGTTGGTTTGCTTTTCATGAGCCGCTAAAATATGAAGTTGTAAAGTTAAACCTAAAATGAAAATAAAAGTTTCAAATAAAAACGAGGGAGGGACGTAATTCTCTTTTATTTATTTGTTGGCCTATGTTGTTTGAAGCGTAACATATTTAACATATGTTTTATTACCAATTTTCTAAAATAGGTGTCATTATTAAATTTGATTTTTTGAAGACTTTAATGCATTTATTTTGACAACAATAGTGCTAATTTGCAGGCAAAGATGTGTTTTGAATTGAGAACTCAAATGGACATTTTATAACGACTAACGTCTTAAAGTATTAAAGCTAAGGACATATTCTGAAATGCAAAACATATTTCCTCTGTGTTTCGTTGTCAAGACAGTTTTTATCAGTATCTAATAACTATTCTAAAACATAGAATATTTCATAAATTAAAGGAAAATGCCATTGCAATTGTTTCTATCTTTTATTTTAGTAGTATATTGTGTTTTATTTTCTGATTGATGCATACAATGATTAGCTAAACATAAGCGATTTTTAAAATACACTTTTAATCTCTCCAACTAGTTCCAACACTAACATGATTTTATAGTTAATCTAAATACCAAACTTTAATGCATTTTACATATAATTTATGTTTATTCATACATTCATTACCTTTCTATGTGTTGTTTGCAAAAAAAAACTCATGCCTCTTTGTTTTAACATAGGGCTGTGGTATAACACGGGAAGCATAAATATAAACGTATGTGTCAAAATGTGTTCTTTATTATTTCCATCAAAGCGCAATGCAATTACGCACAATAGCGTCTATGTAAAAACAACAAATCTGTGGTATACATAACTAAATAGAGGAATCAGTGATTTTGTCTCTTTAATCGCAAAAAAAAGATATTAATATAAAGAGTGAGCTGTAGCATATTGTACCTTAATGACTAATTCAAACAATTGTTTTCCATTCTCAATATCAAATTTGTGACATTCAACATATATGTCATTAATATATGCTTTGGATTATAAATATCAAAACTATTTAAGCGCATTTATGTTTTAATCATTAATGAACATAACTATAAACATTGACGTAACATTTCAGTGTCAACACCCCATGCATATTTCATTTCAAATGATTTAAATGGTACTATATATAGTTACTATTTGAATTTGCAGTGATGATTTCCTATATCGGTCCCCAGAAGAGTTTAGATGGTTTACTTTCATCCTGTTCCTCCGTGAAGAATTCAAGACCAACCCGCCTGCAAGATATATACAGATACGTTTTCAAGTTCGATGCATGTTGTTTAATGCTTTAATGAATACGCGGGTACATATCACATAATCTCATTACATACCGTAATTTCAGCACAAGGTTTCCAATATATCCTGTAACACAATCCTTTTTTAATGCTCCTCATTAATTATGAAACAGATTGTTCTATGTCAATGCCTATGTATAGCAGTTAATATACACACTAAACTTACTATTCATTTACACGTAAAACAACTCCGTTCAAAAAAAAAGCCCGCATCGTCATATCTCAGTGGAATATTTGAGCTTTATCAAGTGTCAATTCAGTGTTGAAGATTAGTTTGATTGAAGTACATCTAAATTTAGAAACACTATTTTTTAATTTCATGTTCGAAACATTTCACCAAATATTACTTTAAGGTTCATGTGCCTTAATCATACAATTAGCGGTAAGATTACACACTTTTAAGGATCATATAAATAGTAAAATTTAATCCCTTAAATTGTTAAGCGAATGTTAGGACTAATCAAATTTTGTTCTATGTGAATGCCTAGATCATAACACTAGATAACACCTAGATAAACACTAAGCTTATACTCGAGGAAATCTTACACATCAATAAACGTTTTAAAACCCTTTTTATTTTTTATACTTTTTTATAAATGTTAATAGTACGTCTGCTTGGTTATGTCGTTACCAATATATTGAATCAATTATAATTCAATAAATGGCACAATACTAAAAGTGATTTCAAAATAAGCTCTTTTGTACGGATACTGAATTTGTCATGAAATGATAACATTTATATCGTGTGTATCTATGTATACATATTATTTCATGGTAATTTTTAAGAATTTGAAAGAGAAAGAAAGAACAATTATGATTTCATCGAAAATCATAAATAGCTTGTTATCTCCGCCGTTGATAAGCTATCACACATAACCTATTCCGCAAATAGATAAACCGACCAGGGTTTGTTGCACGAAGCAAATAAAAAGGTTTTTCTCACCGTGCAACAAAGCCTTAATTGTATCGTAGTTAGTGATACGACAGAAATCTTGCCATGTTGGATTTTGGTCACGTTCATAATGAACATAAAGCAAACCCGGGGCTTTTGAGCACGGCAGGCGTTTTGCATGGAACACTGCTAGTAAAATGCAACATAATGTAGCTTTTACAGACAAAACTCATTCAGATGATTCAGATGTAAGTCACTTTACTGCATCACAAATTTTTATCATGGATCTTAAAAAAATAAGATCAATCTATTGAATGTTGGGAAAGGAATATCGATCAACACTGTTTTTTTATATTATGTATATCACCGGCATCATTATTTAGATCACCAAAGCTAGTGTACACGACTCTGCAACGCTAATTGATATCCTTTTAACATCTATAAATATGTTCTAATTTAACATAGTGTTTAATTTGGCATTACAAATAAGCACTGTTGGAATCAAATAAAAACGATATTTGTAATAACATGGAGTGAACGTTTGGTTCATTTACTGAACAGATGCACAGTAACCAATAAGGTATGATATTTGTTCGCATAAACATTCAATCAAATCAATCAACACATACTTACACATACTCTTCTAGTGAAATATCTCCGTCAGTGTTCACGTCCATGGCATTAAATGTGTCGACGGCCAGCTTTGTGTCAAGTTTAAGGACCTGAAGGCAAATATGTACATATACATGTTTCAGGATCCGAACTATATTTTCAAAAGGTACTTAAAATGGCCGATATTATCTCTTATTTATTTTAAGCTCAGGTATTATATATCACAGTCAAATTTTCAATTGCAAATTGTGCGACACAGCACAATCTTATAAGGATTATTTAAATTGACTTTACACAAATCGACAAAAGCATGCGTATGGCGCTGTTGTTTATGTGTGTAACATTAAGTATGTTCAAAGCATCTAGTGTATGGTGTTTTATAAATACAAAAAGATGCTATCATTTATTATGCAAATTATTTACTTTTCAGGGCGCATTTTCTATCATTTCACTGGCTTTAGTTTAAGGGTTTAGTGGCATGCATGGATCTGCCAGGATTCTCAACAGTTCGTTGTTAAATACCCATTATGACATCTTCTTCCCTCTTAGGAAGATATCGTAGCACCACTAAGTGTATGTCAAATGTCGTATATTATGTTAATATTAAGGGCGGAATAAAGATAAGTAACTACTTTAACCAGATATAAACTCACACCAAAGAAATTGTCTAATTCATCACCGTTGATCATATGATCGTCGTTGGCGTCGATCGCGTGGAAGAAGACGGGTAGCGCGCTTTCGAGAATGTCCTTAAGTTTTGGGTCATGCACCAAACGGCGCATGCTCTCAATGAACATGTCCTGATTTATATTCCCACCATTGCTGAAGGGCTCCAAGAAATTGTCCCATACCTGAAATGGAAAGTGAAGTGTGTTCAGCTTGGTGTAACAAAAATGATAATCTTAAACATTATTTGAAAACTAAAAGTAAAACGAACCTTATCGCGAATTTACAGTAGAAATTATATATATTTGAATTTAAAATGTTATGCAATTACTAATACTATTACTGACTCTATTGTTAGATAGAGTAAATTCGAAGCGATGTTTTAATGTTCTCATCAAAATACAAATTTTACAATAACAAAGTTTACATTATATTTCTAATACAACACTAAGTTTTAACGATCTTACGAATTGATGAGGATATACCAATCACGTTGTTTTAGGGGGCGTTAATGATATTTGAGGCCCGATGTTTTCATTAGAAGCCCACATTTTATTATTAGAAGCCACATATCATTTGAGGCCCGAGCTTGCGCGGGACTCGAATGTTATGTGAGGGATTCAAATGATGAAAAGGGCTACACACATTTGTCCACTTCCACATCATATACACGCTATTTTCTTTTTAAAATGAATAGTACCAGCTTTTAATTTACAATGTTTGTTTGTATTAATGTTGCATTTCTTAAACATATTCGCAAAAATAAGAAAGCAATAAATCATTCCTATGAACAAAATTATAGATAAAACAAGATAACATTCATTGGTGATTTTACTTTTCCCGATTGTAATGAGACTTAATAATTTTAATATCATTTTACCTTATTAGCATATTGCATTGTTTCACCATTTTTTAAATTTTAACTATTTTTCCAAAGCATTAAATCAGCAGCATTCCTATAGTCTAGTAGTTAAGGTGCGTGACAGCAAAAAATAATGTTTTGCAACCTAGGTTCGAATCCCATCGATGTCACTTCAAAAATTTAGCTTTGTTTTATGTATTTTTGTCATTCAATCTTCAACATAAAATTGCCATTATTAATGTAATAGTAAATTTCAATCAAACATCAAATAATTACCAAGTAAAACGCCGATGCAAATTGAAATCATAGCATTTGTTGGGAAAACATATAATAAGAAACAAGCAAGCAGGTCGTTTTCATTTGAAACACACTATAGAGGGTTCAAATGTAACATTTGGTCCGCTACTTTCATTTAAGGCCACAAACCATCAAAAATTGCCTTGTTAAACAGCGTTCATATACCACAGTGCCTAGCAAATCGATAATAATTGATATTTCATCATAACTTTGAATCATTGCACCTACTTTGTCAAATTCGTTGTCTTGTTCGTCAAGGCTTTCAATATCGTTCTGCGAGAGTACACCATCTTTGTTGATGTCTATTCTACTAAAAAAGGTGCGCATCTTACGGACCCAGAAGTCAGTTTCTAATAAAATAAAATAAAATGCAGCGTTTAAAGCCATAAGTTCATACAGTTTAATAATTACGGAAAATAGACCATATCTCATTCATAATTATTTACATTCGCTGTTATCATATCAATCTTTTGTAATTTAGTGGTTGTTTGTAAAATTATTGTTAAGCATCGGGCACAATGGCTACATTTGCAGCGCATTTGTATCTCAATAATGATGATTAAATTAATCAAACTACACATTTAACAACGGTTTTTACGTGTGGAAGAAATCGATAAGGCTAACATTAAGAATTGATATTTTTAGGTAATGTTATGTGATGAAAAATATTGTTTATATTTGTTCATCTTTACTAGCATACGTTTTGACATGAAATTAATCAAATTGCACATTTAACAACGATTTTACGTGTGTAAGCAATCGATAAGGTTAATTACGAAATGATATTTATACATCACATTTAACATACGACGAGATTGTGTATATCAGGGAAATACATTATGAAGATAATAGTTGTTAGATGTTTATATATGTACGAACTATGTATAAATCATACCTTGTCCTTGACTAATGGCGCATCCGACGACGATACAAAAATCACTTTATATTTAATTGACTCCATAGCCAGGAATATTCTAACTAATTTATGTATAATATATTATTTATAATGATTCGATAAGGTTAAAGCAACACGTCTATTAAATATGTATCTTGAATGTTTTTGAACGCAAAGCAAAATCGCTAAACAAAAATCATATTTGGCATAGAAGATATTATGATAAGTTCAAACAAAGTTTTTGGGGCTGGGTAAGTTTAGATGCTTATTTATCATATGAAATGTGTTATTATTTTTACTTTTATCTTTTGAAATGGGTGGTGTATGGTCCTTCTAGGACCCCCTTAACGTCTTAACGTTGTTTACGATCGAAATAAATATTTAATGAGAAAATCAGCATTATCCAATGAAAAATATCTGTAATGCCGTTATGATAAGTTCAAATGATGGTGACCAAATACAAACATTCAAGTACACCCTCAGTTGAACAGGGGAATACAGAGGTAGAATGTGGGTTTACACATTTGGCGATACAATAGGACTCGATTCTGTTAAGGGCCGTGTTATTATTCATATAGATAGACTCTATAGGTAGACTTTATTATAATACATATTACACGCAAGTATATTTGAGGTTTCTAAATATCATTGCGTATTTGAAGAATATATATATATATATGTCGAAATTAATCAATAATAATAACTTCTTAAGATGTGTTAGGATGTTTTTTTAAATTGATTTTAAAAAAGGGAATCCAATAATAAATTGACAAGAGCCACATCAAACATGTTGTAGAGCTTTGTTTTTTGCTTGACAAAAAAATGATTTTTTAAAATTCAATATTTAAGGGACATACCCCCCCCCCCCCAAAAAAAAAATCAAGAGCCTCAAAGTATACCTAAAAAC
>LQRL01172329.1:95661-110045 GCA_001703475.1 Hydroides elegans
ACGCGTCCAATACTACTAGACCCCTAGATTTTTTATGTGGGCCAAACACCTACCATTTAAAAAAATAAAGTAAAGAAAATAACACATGTCATATGATAAATGAGCATCTAAGCTTACCCACCTCATAAATAGTGTTTGAACTTATCGTAATATGTTCTATATCATGGAAAAGAAACTAAAACTGCGTAGAAAATTGACCCTAAAGGGTCATTAATTCTGCCACCGCAAATAATTCTCAACCATCAAAAAGGGGTTTATACAAATAATATATGCAGGTCCTATCTAGCACTAAACACTAGGAATCAAGAATGTGTAGTTTAATATTTAGGTGTTATTGTGTGCAACGTGGCAAATCAATATCATAAATATAAAATAATGAAGCGTCTTTAGTCTTGAGATATATGTGATTTTAGCATATCTTGTGTATATGTATACAATTACATAAGTGATTTAACATCGCCAAAAGCAACATAGACACATGTAAGATAAATACAAACTGATCCACTTTATAAAAAGATATTATAAACAAACTCTAACCTGTATCAATTTAAATAGTCTTTAGCGGACAAGATGCACATCGTATGTCACATATTTGATATGTTTTCAATGTAAAATCTGCTAGAAAACTAAAATCATACGATTGGATTTAATTCTTTCAATTATTAAGTTTGTTTTCGTAGGTTTTATCAGCGTTTAACGTAATAGGAAATGTGAACAACTGCTTTTCGACACATCAACATCGCTTGACTTCCTGTCATATATAACAAACAAACTAGCGTTGGCCTAAAATTTCTAGATTTCGACGACATGTACATATTGTAGCCATTGGCGAATAAATAAACATATCACATGATCGTCGCATTTTTGTCACCTATATTTTTTTCCTAAGGGAACTTTATAAAATATAAACTTCATTGGCTTACGTCAAAGAACAGGTTAAAATCTTCAATACTGATTAAATTGTCGTCGTCAAAAAACTCCAATTTTTGGATTGTAATCCAAATCTGATGAGAAAAGAGCAATATCCATTTGAAAATTTATATTAAGACAAGGATTAGATAATATAACGGATTACACGTCAAACATAATAAGGGTGGTATTTAGAATAGTTTGTTTTGGACGCCAATCAAGTAAACCGACTAAAAGGTGTATTCAACGGTATTATAACGTTGTTATGCATCCCTCTAAACATAAAAAGTATTGCGTGCGCGTTATGTTTCTCTATGATCAAATGACTCACGTCACAAAGATAATAAAGAAAATGATATTCTACATGCATCAATATTATTTGATTTATTATTGTACCATAATGTAAATATGTGGTAATGGTTTTATATCAGCTGTCACAGGTAAACATTTCAAAAAGGCATAAAGGCATTTTGCGCTTACCATAAAACTAGTTTTGATCAAACACACTTGCAATTGTAAAATTATGTGTTGTCAATATAAAGATTTTTGTCAAACAAACCCATGGATTTCTCCGCCAAATCTGCAATAGCATGACACGAAAGTATTTAACTAAGATGCAATATACTAACTTGGCAGAGAGTGTTCACAAGGTCACTATCGTGTTGGCTATCCTCTTTTCTCAAACCTATACAATTTACAGCCATGTTCCCAACATTCCGTCTCTGTTTACCGCGTGTGCTGGTGTCAGTTTCACTGAAGTATTTGCTCTCAATGCTATGCCAATAGTCAGGCAGGATTGACACCTCTATTGGATAACCTGAATAATGTTTTACATAATCGAATATATTTAGCTGGACAAGAGAATTTTAACGACAGAAGCATTTGCGATTAGCATGCACCCGTGAGAACTGTGATTACAGGCATTCATTATTTGGTAATTAAAGTTTTCCCTACTTTACCGATCATATAAGTAATACATAATAAGAGCTTATAGGCACTGTAGGACAGATACATCATCACCTAGACCTAAGCGATCGAACACAAGGTAATAAAAGAAGATCATACATAGCGAAGTGCCTGGTGCAAGTAAGACCAAGGGAAATGTAATAATATCACTCAATATACTAATATTGCTGAGGTGTAAATATGTAAATATGAGCCTTTCCAGTTCAGGTTCCTATTAAAAACGTGCACGACCTTTTATACAGCCCGGTGAATCTAAGACATAGTTCATAAATGAAAGCAAGAATAATGCACGAGAAGACGTACCCTGTAGCCCATGATATCATCTTGTAAATTGGAATCAACCGTGTTTTGCGGGTAATAATGGAGACAAATATAAACACAAAATATCATCAATATTTATATATATGGAAAACAGTTAGTGATCCATATATGTAAGTGGACCTCAAGAAGTTGTTGTAGATTTCAAGGTATCGTGATTTTGTCGACAGAAATCGAGCAGATTATAATGGTAGAGTTCACAGTCTTTGAAAAGAGACAGAATTGAAGTTGTCGTTGAGATAGAGAAACACGCAAAACACGAATAGTTGATATCAGATTTTGAAACAAAAGGCTGGAAAGCATCGTGTGCACTCAAAGCAAACATATGCAAATGCTTGGTTGGGTGATCAGTGTGGAACATGAACATGATTCATAGGGTACATTAAGCCACAGAAGATTAATATTCTTCACATTTAAGTACTAAGTACATTAAGTACATTTATATACTTAGTAAATAACTCGCATCATATCTAAACGAAGTAAGACAAAACGGTAAAGGCATTGTTTTCTTGTTGATTTGCCTTTTTATTATCGCTAAACAAATTTCTTCGGAATGTGTTAATCTCATATAAATCATAAATTACATAAGCTTAAAACTCCACATATTGTATTGTATGGTTATCAATAATACGCTGAACTGGTTTATGAGTAAAACAACAATAGAAATCATATTTTAAAGGTTAAAATATAAAACATAAAAAAAGAGAGAAAAAAATCAACAAACAATTAAAGTGGACAATAACTTGTTAATGCAGTCAATTAATGTAAAGGCCAACAAGACAGGGAGTAAAAATAGTATTGTATCAAAATATAATTGAACTTCTTATAAGAATCAAGGCATCTATAGTATATATAGTTTAAGCTGGCACTTTATTCATCTTTCACATAAATAATATTACAAAAGATTGTTATAAGAATGCCCCTAATAACTATAAAAAGCCAGATGTCGTAAACATGTTTAGGCCAACCGTAAGAGTTAAGTTCACAATTGGATGTGAACATATTTCAAAGGGTATTGATGTGTGTTTTTTTATCAAAAAACTTTCCTGGGCATAGAAAGTGTCCCTTTTTATAAACCTATTCATATTACACTTTAAGGGTGCGTGATAGCAAGCGTTAACTGTCAAACAACTAGATGCCGTAAACATTGTTTTGCTTAACAAAAACCGTGTGTCTAAAATTTATTGTAGCACAAAAAGAAAATAACAAGTCAAGTACATGAATTTATAATATCAGCTAACATATGCAAATGCTAACGACAAAAAAAACACTGACAATACATGTTTTGATAGTGAAGTTCAACAAAAAGTTTCTTAATATCAGATTCAAGTTGTTTTTTAGTTAAAAGTATATTAGCATATATAGTATAGATAGTTTTACATATCATTATTGTTTATCGATATATGACCTGGACATTAACTTTTGTGTTATATGAAAACATTTCTGTGTTTATTCGCAAATAACACACACAACTATCTCGATTCATTTAATTCAAACTATATATAAAATGAAGCATGAACATAAAAAATGTCCGGCATACATTTGTTACCTTCATATATCTATGTTTGTATTCAAATATGCAATTATGATTTGACATATATTTATAGCTATAGATTAGTTGCCGTTTGATTAATGTCATTAGCGCTCACTTGGACATCCTATAATAGGGATGGTTTGTGCTTATATATACTGTTATTTAGATGGAAGAAATGATGAGTTGAGTGTCTTTAATGCAACGTATAGCAAGTTACAGGCAAAGAGGGAATGAGGTTGTCCGGGATGAACGGTTTTCCTTTTTTATAGCAATGATAAGTTGAGTTATATTGAATTTGATTCACATTTGGGATCGGAACCTTTTTTAAACAACCATTTATCAAATTAAAATTATATTGAATTCGTAAACGTTACAATGTTAATCGCAAAAATGTCTAAAATGACATTTAAAATTGCATTTAAAATATAATTTAGCTTGGATTACTGTGGTTTGAATTGATCATTTATATGGTATCTTAAAAGATAAACTAAACCAGTATGCACAGTCAATATAGCAAGGTTTATTGAGGAATCCGGTCGTCAATTGAAAGTAGTTTTGCCAGTGAGAAAATTACGCTTTTGCAAAATTAGATAATTGAATATATCAGATGAGTTCACATAGGGCAAACGTGCTTGTCATAAAGCAAATTCGAATTAAATATATGTATGCTTAGTTTAATAACAGAAACATGCGAAAGTGCTTCGAGAATCCAGTAAATTTAGAGGTTGAAATGACAATCCAAACTAAATTACTTAACATGTCGAAGTTTTATAAAACATAATTTTAAACCTACAAATATATTAATATATTGGCAATATCAAGCACCATTTGTACAAAGGTGTACATAGTTTGATTTTAAATCAACCTTTTCAATAGAACTACCCTATGTAAGGCACTATTATTAATAAAGGTTGTATAAAATTGATGAAGACCTCATCGTCTATTATGTACAATTTCATTGAGCGTGTGAATGTCGATATAGGAAAAAGCATTAAATCGTTTTAATAAATGAACATGTCTTCTAATATTATTTATTCTTAAAACCAGCTAATTTTAAATCAAACCGTTGTTTCGGTATGGAAAACGATTTCAAATGCGAGTAAAACATATGTCATGCCTCGATCATTGGTGGATACACACCCAAACAAGATGAAAAGCACAAAACTAATGATGATGTGATATTTTATTGATTCCATGGCAACAGACATACGTAAGTTATTGTCAGATTCATATTTTTGTAATGTGTATGATAGTATGATAATGCAAATTTATTATTAATTTATGCAATTGGTTTAATTTGTATTTGTCAAATCTTTGACCGTTCTGGCCTTGACTTACTGACTTACTTGACTTCGATGCTCAGGACTCTTCGTCTCCTCGCTCTCTCAGACGGCTGACTGTACGCCAATCACCACGGTCCCATGCTCTGCGCTCTGCGGTTGCAATAGGGAGCCATGTGTCTTCTCGCACCTGAGTGATCCATTTATTGGGTGGCCTGCCTCGCGGTCTTGGATTTGGGAAATCCTCTCGGTAGGCTTTGGCGACATAGCTTTCAATGGGGCGTCTTGTGACGTGGCCAAACCATCTTAGCCGTTTATTCTTTACCACTTCAGTGATTGTGTTTTTCATCTGAAGGGCTTTGCGGATGTGCTTGTTTCTCTGTCTTTCTCTGCGCGTCACCCCTAGTATGGCTCTTAAGCAGCGCATTTCGAACACCTCGAGTCTGCGCGTTTCGTTCGATCTGAGGATCCATGTTTCGGATTCGTATGTGGCTATGGGCACTATTAGGGCATTGTATAGGCGTATCTTTAGGGCGTTGCATATTGACTTCTTTTTCCAAATGGCCTCTCTCAGTCGGCCAAATGCCGTCGAGGCGAGTCTTATACGCCTTATTACATCTTTAGCGCTATTTAGTACTACGCTTTCCAGTAATACGAATTCTTCTACGTGCTCTACTTCTTCTCCGTCGATGACGGCGCCGTTTATTTGCATACCCCATTTTTGGCATACATTTTCGAGCTTTGAGGTTGACAGATGGAGTTTCTCAAAAATAGCTGATAGGAGGGTGGTATCGTCTGCGTATCTGATGTCTATTGATAAACTGTCATGGATATAACTATATTTAGTGTGCAATCCGGGCTTTTCAGTGCTTTCATGACAAATTCTAGGAAAATATTGAATAGAGTGGGTGATAGCAGGCATCCTTGTCTAAGGCCGATCTTCACTGCGAACCACTCAGTTAAAAGTCCATCGATGACCAGGGCGCACTCTGTCATGGGAAGCCCATGACAGAAATGCTCCACGAAATATTCAACGTCATCTGGGTGCAAGAGAAGACTCCGAAAGACTGGGCACGCATGCTAGTCACCCCCATACACCAGAAGAGCGATAAACTTTATCCGGGCAACTACAGAGCCATCTCGCTCCACTCTATCCCAGGCAAGGTATTCAGCAGAATCCTGCTCAATCGGATGAAGCTGAAGACGGAGGAGGCAACTGGTGAGAGCCAATTTGGCTTCAGACCCGGACGAGGCACGGTAGACGCCATATTCATAGAGAAAGGTCATAGAGAAAGCCCAAGAACATCGCGTCCCACTACACTTTAATTTCGTTGACTTCAAGGCTGACTTCGATACGGTATGGAGGAAGGCCCTGTGGAAAATGATGATCGCAATCGGTATAGACCCCAAAATCGTTCTAATTATAGAGTCCCTATACAATGAGACCGTTCTGGTCACACATACTATTTGCTTGAATATATATAATTTTGTAAAATATCAAACGCACGGATCCGAAAACGATAAAGAGTGTTTGAGATATATTGGCAGATAAATGAGATACTTTATAAGCTGAAAAAAAATATTTAAGGCAATAGTAGGTAAAAGGGTAGGTTTTTGACAAGTCACTCGTTTTAGAAAATACCATCCCTTTTTCGAAGTACCGTCTCCCATTGAAAATACCACTCCCGTTTTAACCTATTTCCACGCCCAAGATCCCAGCCAAGTTAATCATTTTGAAAAAAAAAGGAGATGGGGTTTTGGTAGAACTCAAGACAAAAGGGAGAATGGTGATGTTTTTCTTTCAAAATTCGTCACTATGAGAAACAATTATTATCTCAACTAAATGGCTTCAATAACAATTTCAGAATTGAGTCGCATACTCAATGTTTGTCAATTCGAAAGAAACAAATATATAGAGTAAACATTTACATTTAATAAGCATTTCTGAATTTATCACTAACTAAAATAGATTATACGGAAATAAAGTATTTATTTTCTTCTACTGAAATGCATTAAATATAACGTCGTTTATAGATTATATAAACTTAGAAAAAGTTACAAATGCATCGCCATTTCGCCAAAGGTCGAAATCCCATTAAGTTGAAGATTATTTAGTGTTAAGCTAGTTATTGCTGAATTCAAATGTATATTCAAGCTGTCAAGCTCCAACACTATCAAAGTACCTTTAATAATATATTATAAAGTGAAACATGTTAAATTTTCTGAAAATGATACGGACTGTTTTTCCGTCGACACGTACTTTCAAAGTTAGGATTCAGTATTCATACGAAACATGACGATGTGGTAAAATACATCAATTAATATACTAGCATATGGGCTCCGAACGAATAAACTTTACATGAGAATTTAAACAATACATTTTCAGCATACATGTGATTTGAATTTTTACGATGACATCCTGATATATCTCCAGCAATTTTAGCAAAATTTATGATGAGATGTTTCTTATCTTTATCAAAGCAATAACCCCGTCCCCGCCCTTTATTTTGTAGATATATTTGACATGTAAATCGAACAGCATTGAGAATATCCAATCATTCGCGTCAATCCTTAATTGAGAAAATTTCAAGCATTTAGCTTTAATGTTAGCCATTGTCACATTTTCTGTATTTGATATTCTATGAACATGTGGCCCGCCTTCTTAATATAAAAGTAGGGATCCCATAACCCAGTGAATTAATAAAGGACTTGTCAAACAACATAGATTTGTATGTCTTTGACACGACCCGCATAAGCGATTATGTAAGCCTGCCGATTGTTTACCGTTTCGGACCTTCAATAAACACACCATATTCCTCCGACAATGCTTAAGATCGTTTTTGAAAACTTCCTATCCCAAAACATGTAAATTTCCAAAATCAACAAGATAAAGAATATCGAAATAACAATACCTATCTCAAATAATCATCGTGAAAATTCTGAATCTCATTGTGTATTTTTAATTCACGCGATATAATGCTATCTATAATAAAATTGGATTTTAACAGGTCGCGCTAGTCAAATTTGAAAATTAGTATGATAAATCAATGTATTGATTTATCAATATTGGTTTTATCATGCATGTTTTATTTGAGAAAAAATGTATTAAATAGTCTATTGGTCAATATTAACTGACAAAACATACTTTTAAAGGTATTGATACATATTACGCTGGTTATTGTCTAAAATGCTGCTATTTGCAATATGTCATAGGTAATTTAGTTATATTCAACATTTCAATTTTCGCAAAAGGTTTTCCTTTTCCGTTCCAAGCAGGCTAGACAATGTAAAACAGCCCACCTGGCTTGTAAAAAATGAACACCTTTTTACAAAATTGTAATGTTCAAAAACCATCTTTTTGTTGTTGTTCGTAATTGTAATGCTGTTTAAGTTGAAATTACAACTTAAAAACAATGTATCGTGAGGTGCCCTTCGTTTAAGACATTTAACTTTTCATGAACATTTGTTGTTCCATTAGGCACCGAATATTCTGCCTTCTGACACCGACGGATCTTTCATGATTTATGAATAATTTGAAGAAATTTAAAACAACATCACTGTATATAAAAATCATATCAACTATCTGTTTTAACTGGGGAATGCTATTCATAACTGAGTAAACATGTTTCAATTGAAAAAATATAGCAAGTATAGGTGGCGAAAGTCGTTTCCATCGACCTTAGTTGATTTAACAATTAAAAGGCGAAGAAATGCAACAAAATATGTTAAGGTACCACACTGCTATTCCGTAACTTTATGCATTCAATTGTTGCATATCACAGTTATTTTTATATGGGTAAAAATTAGTCTGGTCGAATTCCGTGTGGAACTTAAACATGACTTTTGAAAAAAAACGGGCACTTTCAAAAGAGGGTGTTTTATTTACTAAAGTGTTTTTTTCAAAGGAATGGGGTGGTAATTCTATGGGAGGGATGTTTATGTCGAAAGGGGGTTATTATTTCCAAAATTAGGGCATAGTATAGGGCATAGGATATGGGTGGTATATCCAAAAATGAGGAAGGGGGAGTATTTTTGAAAACGGCGGTGGCATTGGTCCAGAACACACCTTAAGCATCTACTGGCAAAAAATGATGAAATATTCCGCACTCGCAAAAGGTTTGTCGACATGCTTAATTAGGGTATAGAACAAAGGAAGGACCAAAACACATACTAGTGGTATAACATGTCACAAATTTGTTGCGAGATTTTCTATGCAAATAGCAAATTAGTTGTCAATTGAGAGACAACACGTCCTAAGAATATATTCGAAACATTGAAAAAATGTCTAGACTTGGGTTTCCTTTTTATTTCAATCTGTCGACACACATTGTTTCTTTAAATACTTTAACTATTTATGTATATTACCAAATGTTTTCACAAGTGACAAATGAACGCATAATTCTCATAATGAAATAGTTCGCTTTGAGAGATGAATTCACAGTCAAAGTTTGATTTATGCATAGGTTTTAATGTCTTTTGTTGTTTGAAATATTAGCTCTGGTAGATTTTTATATTTAGTCTTCAAAAATATATAATAAGACTGTTTGAAATTAGGATCAATTCCTTTTTAGACAATTTCAAATCACAGCTAAATATTCATTGATTTTCATCTATGATATATTTATTTTCAAGCTTCAGATTTTATTCTGAAACATTATACTGTTTATTTGTAAATATCACACATTGCGCACTACCTGAAGATATTTATTTACGACTGGGAAAGCAATCCTGAATTGCAGGGTGTCATGAGAATAATCCTTACCACAAAAATTATTTCTTAACTCAGAAGTAACCTGATTTCGTCCAAATATTTCATGCAAAGGTCTAATCATCAATCCCGAGGGAAAAATGTTGCAAAAAAGTCATTATTTTCTCTAATCACTTCATTGTGTGTTAATGCATTATACAAGATGTTGGATGTATGTTACATATATGTTGATTATGGATGAAATTAATCTGTGATCGAGTTTATGTATCAAACACCACGAGGCGCTTCCCTTCAAAATCAACATATCAATTTAGTTATCTTATAAGATAATATTTTGATTATATTATAAGTTTAATGCATTCTTTCCTAAACAAACTTCTTTTGCATCTCATAATTAATTAAAATATTAAAAAATGCTATAAACATCTTAAGGTAAATAAACAAAAGAACAAAATTGTAAACAAAAGGTTTGAAAAATGTGACAAGGGATTATTTAGGTTACCCTTCGGTGAGTACCATAGCTGTCTCAATATAAAATTAAATAGATTAACATACACATCCTACTTTTAGAAAAAGCAGCATGAAAAACGCGTTTTAGGTCGCATTTTATTTAGACCCATGAAAAAGGGAAGAAGAAAGTGAAAGTCATTTTCTGATGAAAAGACGTAATCATCGAATATAGAATGAATATTGATATGACTCGACCACGTTAAGGAAAGAAAAATATAATATGAACCTAGAACAATGTATTTTAGACGTCACACCGCAACAACGTTTCTAAATCGATACTGGTTATTTCAACTAGGGTTATTAATTCAAGTATGCATTAAAATATTGGAACCTCTTTTCAAATACGTGTAGGTTGGGGGAGGGTTGGGGATTACAGTAGGGGTAAATCACTATTATCATTCATAAAAATAAATAGTTTGTTATTTTGTAGTTTCGTATATCTGAACCTTCGTACATCCGGACTTTCGGACATATGGACTTTCGGAATTTTGATGTCAGACCTCGATGTCAAGGAAAGGCATATTACACGGTTATGACTTTTGAATAGCTTATAACCATGAATATTACATCATCATCAATGTGTTCATTATGCTTCCACCTTCCAACAGTCATTCGTAAGTCGTAAATTCTGTCATTTCAAAGATATGGTCGACAAGTTTTACTCGTCACGCATGATAGATTGTTATTATACAGTTCGTAACTCATGAACACTCTATGAACCGTTTATCTACTGAGCGCTGCACTCCGGTTCTTGATCATACCACTCAATCAGCATAAACTAAGACATGTGTAATTTTGAATGAACGCGTTATTTTATCATTAGGGTTAACTTTATTTCACTATAATAAATCATTAAGAGTTGAAAGAAAAAAAAATACGTGATTTTATTTAGTTTTGGTCGTAGCTGCACAGTTTTAGGCAAATTGACACATATGACAATAAATCTGTGAATATGTAAAACTATGATAATAAAATACGTCTGTTCTGTTAAAATCAGATTATCATTGCACTTAAACAACAAAGGCTGATGAACTCATCTATTAATTAAGCTCGTTTATCATTTTTGTTCACCTTCGTGCAATATGGCGTACATTATAATTTCTTATGACATCACTACGTAAACTCAACATATGTTTCTTTGAAAACAGGAAATATGCCCCAATTGTTACAGTTCATTGACTGCAGTATGGTTGACGTCACATTCCATAGTAAAGCGGGAATAAATCAGGTAGCTGTGTTGGCCATGTTCATTATGTCTTTCTGGACTCGACACCTGCATCCTGAGTATTAAACAATGGATACAGCAAAGTATCAAGGAGTCCATGCAATGATTTATTTGTATACTTTTTCATATTCTTTTTAAGTGTTTAATTTACATCATATGAGAAATAAATCTATATGACTTTGGAGAACATTGGATACAGTATATTAAAGTATATCGTCCATTTTTTGGCGTAGTGACGAATAGGCTTTTTCGCCATTTTGAGATATTGGCAAAAGAAGATTTTACCATTTTCAATCAAATTTATCGTATACCTTATCGTTTACATTATCATGTTGCCTTAATCAATAAATGCATATACTAATCATATACTTTATTATGTTACCTAAATTAATACCTGCATTGAAAAGTCATTAATCTTATTTTATTACTGCAATGACGTCATAAAACTTATTCGTCACTTTGCAAAAAAATAAAGAATGTCAAAAATTTCTCAAAAACTAAAAGTGATAGGACATTGTAACTGTAGTATATCGTAGTCATCATAAAACAATGCTCAAAATTAGTGTTAACTCAAAATTGTTAAAAATGCCTATTCGTCACTACGCCAAAAAATGGACGATATGGTGTATTGATTTAGGCAATGATTACATTAAATTAACAGTGCCTAATTGCGATTATTAGTGTATTCTTACAAGAGTATTCCTAAAAAACATTTAAAGCCAAAATATGAAACAATGATGTAAAAATCGATTCAAGTGGCGATAAGATGCGCTTAGTTTACTAATCACGACTTTATTCAAGAAAATATAGTATTTTTTTCGGATTTGCGCTACTAATCGCCGAGGAATTATGCTTTATTGCATTGATGTAATTGGTATAACCATATATTCTTTGATAGTGGTTATCACCTGTTTCGCTTATTGCAATTAGTCCAAATTGATCACGTTGTGGTGGGATGAAACTACATTGCCAGATAACTGATAAATGAGAATAGTAATTATCCTGTATACATTATATATACATCTATATGTTTGTTTCCAAATTGCTTTTGACTCAATTTCAACTAATATTCTGCCGTAGAATAGCAAGAACACACTATTAGTCAGAAACTAATCAGAGAAAGCAAATCCTACGAGTAAGATACCAGTTGACTTATTATAGAAATTCATTATAGTTGTAGTTATTTCATAATTGTTCAGCCTTTTATGTTACCGAAAATATCAAAAATGTTTTTTTGTTATAACCACATATTACTTTATTTTTTTTTATATCGCTTATTAAACAACTGCAATGCTTTACCGTACATGTCGTCTGATGCGACTCGTCTATAGTAGATACTCAATCGACTTGGGGTCGAAATTGTCCAAATACTCTAATGTTTGTGTCAAAGGCCGCGTTCACACGAAAGTAAACGGAATCATAATTGTACGTATTGTTCATGAATAGAATGGATCAACTTCTATATTTACGACCAATGGGGCTTGTATGTTTTAGCGGATCATCTGTGTTCCCGTATAGTTTATTTCGTGAGTGAGCGTTGTTCTAAGGGTTGGTACAATGAATGAGATATGTCCTGTGTAATATTTTCGCTAATTCCGATTCAAATGTGCACTGATTCTCAAACGAAAATCAAGTATATATCTAAATAAAATATTATTATAAAATATACATTTTTTATGAATATTGGAATGTATCTTTTATATGATTAAACGAAACAAAAGTATCCTTTACTAATATTGTGTTGAATTAAAAGGAAAAAAAATCCGATTATTTTCAAGTTTTATCTAAGCAATTAGAGATTTTGTTCATTGAATAATTTGAAAGCAATCACACAACTACATGTCATCTCACTTTATCAAAACAGGTCATGCATTACGACATTGTTTGCTCGATTCTATCCAAAACGTAATCCGGACGGGTAGATTATGATGTACTATTCTTCCATATACATGCAGCATTTTTATTTGTTACTTTGAGCGAATATGGTATGCGTGTGTTTTGACTGATGATTTTTAAAAAAAAAACATCGAAAACTGCTGTTTTAACGGTCTAAATGGCATTTTGAAGCCATGCAGTAAATCATCCACGATCCAACGCCACCCAAAGTTCTAAATTAAGGCGCGTTCCCCGAAATAAAATCCCGTAATTCTGGGTGAACAGAAAGGATAAAATGCTTTGTTTTATACACATCTGGCTTTAGTTTAAAGCGCAAAATGTGCGTTTTGGGCTTTTTTCGGAGCGGGTGAACGCGCCATAACGCCTTACGCGGCAGGCGCTCCCGCCGTTAGGACCCTTATATATTCTACTAAAAATAATTGGCGCCTCTTTTGTTTTGGATTTTCAATTGACGCCTGCTCAAAATTCTCTTCATCCTCTCACACCCCTTTATAACGAATCCATATCGCAACAAAGCAATGATATATGACAGAATCGCCACTTGCGTCTCATATTAAAGTATTTCCTTCTTGCTGACAAGCTGAGGCCACACGATTCAATCATAGAAGTACATCATATAGCCAGGTTTTCCATAACCTATTGTTACTTGCACTTGCCATATGTTTGCTGCAATTATTGCATGCTAATTGTGAGCAAAAGTCAAAACATATGCAAAGCCTTGAGTAGACTTTGAGTAAAGTACTAATCTTTTGGTACAGGGAAAGAAATGTTGCATTATTGTGTTTAAAATAACTTGCGCAATATGTTCTGTTTGCTTAAAGTAGTACAGAGTAGATGAAAATAAGTTACCATGGGTATACGCAGGTCACTGACCTAGAATAAATTTTCAAAATAGCCTAAGGGGTGAATTCACAAAAACATAAACGAGGAGGGAGAGTTGTGGGGGCCAATACAGATCATATAGAGCCGATTGGGGAACGTCAATATATTTTTGATTTTGCTTTATAAGAGCGATCGGGGGGGGGGGGGGGGGGGGGA
>LQRL01172334.1:0-13089 GCA_001703475.1 Hydroides elegans
TATTACACTATGACGCGTGAAATTGTCCGGATGGACATTTGCAAAGTAGAATGTGGCCTTGAGAAATAGTTTGATTCATTCCTTTGAAGATAAAATCGTTCATACTTGTTGCCATAGGATTCTACCCTTTATTTCATTCATGCACTTATCCTAAACAACAAAACATAGGGGCTTTATACTGTGCTGCTTTACTCTTTGCTCTTTGAATTTTGCTTGAAATTCAGAGCAACGATAAGAATAAAAGTAAGCATGAGAGTGAAGGAATAATAAGAGGGAAGCTTTTTTAAAATTCATGATTCACATCAACATAAAAAAGAGGCGAAAAACCGGTTCGGGATGGAATGCACCCACAAGCTGCAGTGAACTTAAGATTGACTTCGTTTTGTGTGTGGATTCGATCCCGAACCCGCTTCTTTGGCCTGCCGGACTCCTTGTATGCTTGTACAAAAGATTCCACCTCTATCCATTGCGCCACAGAGGACCACTTACAATAACATACATTTCTGGAATATTTATATATATATATAAATTCAAAGGATTAAGTAAATACGATTACCAATACTTTCGAGAAGCCAAAGTCAAGTCTAAATCATTAGACTTAAACGAATCGCATAAGGAATCCCTTTGAACATATATTGGGACGGTCTTTATTTCCTTAATTCCATGGTTGTTCAAATGAAATCTAATCCTTAATTATCTACACCATAGTGGCATATAAACATATTTTATTCCAGGTGAATGCGTGTTGCTAGAGGATTCTAACTAATCCGTTTTCGTAAACGAAAAACACAGCAGATAATAATTTGTATTGAAAAGCATAGAACCAAATCAAAAACTCTTGGACGAAAAATGATAATATTTCCCGGAAAAAGCTTCACCTTGAATACAGTTATGCTAATTCCCGTGTAATGTATAATCCAATGTCGTTTACGTCATTACGTAAATACTGGTTATCTAAACAATATGCCAATCTTGTGAATACTTCCTCTTTCTTAACAATTTTGCTTATTAGCGCGATTCAAAGTGATGATTTATCTTGCCACTCAAAATACTCTGGTCACATTTTTTTTAATCAAATGTTTTTTTTATTTGATTCCAAGTAAATAATTGTATATAATAAAAACAGTATTTATGTATCAATTAGTTATTACACAAATATTTTAAAACATTATTTGTATTCAAAAGCATAGAACAAAAATAAAAAGTCTAAAGACGAAAAATAATAGCCTTTGCTGGAAATAGTTTTACCTTGAATACAATAATGCTAATTCCCGTGTAACGTATAATCCGATGTCGTTTTGGAAGGGTAAGGAATTATGTAAATACTAGTTGAAATGGTTATCTAAATACTATGCCAATCTTGTGAATTCATCCTCTTTCGAAACAATTTTGCTTATTAGCGTTCCAATGATGAAATACCACTCAAAAACACTCTGGTCATATTTTTCAAAAGCTTGTTTTATATGATACCAAGTAAACAACAAAATAACTCTTTTTGAATGCACAAATTCTCTCTATTGACAAATTATTCAGGAGAAGTGACGGGTTATATGGATGTCAGCAACAAGCTTGTGCGCGAAAAAGATCATTGATCAAACTCACCTTCAAACCACACCTCGAACCACTTAAGGTCATAGCGGCAATAAACAATTTTATTCCAATAAACTACCTTCAAACCACCGTTGAACTTGCTTCAAACTAGCTCTAAACTTGTGTAAATAAGTATGTTACATATGCGTTTTGGTTTGAAGGGAGGTTTGAAGGCAGTTTGAAGCATGGTTTGAAGGTGCTTCAAACCATCATAAGTGGTTTGAAGCTAGGTTTGAAGGTTAGTTTGATCAATGTGGCCACACCCATAGCACGTTTTTTTAATTCAAATATCGAGCAATTTGGACCGACGTTAGAGGTTTAAAAGAACCGGAAACCTTAAGATATATATGTTAAATGAGGGCAATAACTTTGGATGTGAGTCAACGTTTTTGTTAAGTAATCACTCCAGCAAACCACTGACTTTTCACATTATGGGTCACTATATATTGTATAATCAGAGCATATTAAAACACTGTTATTTCCATATTTGACCTATGATTGTGCGAAAAAAAAATAACGATTTTATGGCCGGTAAATTTCATTGCGGATCCATACTTCAACAATTAGAAAAAAATGGCAAAAGTAATTTTCTGGATGCCATTTTTGTGACGTCACCCCCAGACTGATCCAGATTCTCATAACAATCCTTCAAACATTTTTTGGAAAAATAATTCTTCTTCCCAATAGTTATCACATAAAGGATGGTTTAGCTTATGATATGTGTTCACAAATAAGTCAGGACTGAGACTAATAAATGGTTGGAGCGATACATGTCTGAATACAAGGTGATTATAGGTTTGCGAAAATCTATTCCCTTTTTTTACATTGAAATATAAAAAATATCATTTCAAGAAAATAATTATTTAAACTTGCAAACAAAATGGTTGCGAAAGCATCGTCAAATTTAAAATATCAAAATAAAATGACCGCAAAATAGTCTAATAGTTACATGTATAAGACATAGATCAATATCAGTATAAAATATTGTGTTTTCTTTTTAAATCGAGGTTCGATAGGAATGTCAACAATCTGTTTACTGTTTGACCACTAAACAACCTGTTAATGTGCCATAAATAGGTAAATATCAGTTTAAGTTATATCCAATCCTATTTAATCGTGTTTTTATTTTTCCAACCTTTTCTATAAATCCTGAAAATGCTGCAAACATTGTTCAAACGCTCTAAATATAATTTAGAGAAATATGACGGTTTCAAACAATTTCGAAAGCTGTAAGTTCCAGTTTTTGTTCTTCTGTGGAGCCACCTTCGGCAGAAATGTGTCGCCTCTGTGGATGTCAATCACAATGTGTCAATAGACTTTGAAACAGTACATTTCGAAACATGTCAATTGAAGAATTCCGTGCAAAACTTGAGCAGAGAATTGTAAAATCGTCTTTTGATAAACAATCTTGAGCAATTTTTAGTAAATTCGTTGGTAAACATCGATTAGTTTTGTCACATTTTTTTTTCCTAAAACAAAATCACTTAGAAATGGTGTATAACAGTTAAGGCCCCAATGCAATTATTCTTACAGTCCCATGATTTGAATGATGTTTAAAGATGTATTTTTTTCACGCGTCGTTAAGTACGTGCTTTTTATTTGAGTAAACTTTTGTATACAACCCTTTGTATATACAGTTTACATGTGAAAAAAAATCTGCAGACGAAATTGAATCTTTAGAATAGCATCTCCTTAAAATGCGTTCAATTTGTGAGAACACATACAACAAGTATCAATCGCACTTAGTTAATTTTAAAAAAAATCGAGGCTGAAATACACATCATATGGAATACATATGGGAGCTACATTTTAAATATAAATAAATATTCAATAATCTCATTCATCTAGAAGAAAAATATTTCTAAAATGGAATTAAACAAGTGTAAAATTTGACAGATAGGAAACGATTTCCACGTTTATGTCGTTTGATATTAAAGATGGCTTTGTAACACGTTTCATGCAACAGAGACATAACCATATTGTGAATATGACACTGATTTTGGGCACAGTAGGTTACTATATTATTTTTGTAATTTCGACAAAGTAAATAGAGTCTACCATTCTAAATAGTGTGAGCGGATGAACAAAAGACAAAGGTATTCGATCATAGGGCAACTACATATGAAATGGTAATTATTATATTTACACAAAAGAGGTGTATTTATTGTGTATTCGGAATCGGGGTGGTCTAAACCTAAGATTCTTGCTCCATTAATTTAGCAGGTGATGGTATACATGCGTTTTTCTTGATTGCATACAAATATATTAACATTAATAAAAAGCAGATGTTTATTGGCTTTGTTTTTTATTCACGTAACGTTTAATATATGTTAATGACAGAGTACATTTTGGTATGTTTGTTTTAAAACCAGTAATTACCTACAGGTAAGAACAATATTTAATTAATGATATGGCAATGTTTTTTTTACGTGATCAAATAAACAGCACTGGTTTTATTTGTGTTTGAACAGATATATGAAATGAAAGTATAATACACAGAAAGCCGTCAACGTTTTTAGATGCGAATTGAACAATAATGTAAGATAAAGAAAAAAATGTGGTCTGTTTCACTTATACACTAGTAAGCATGGATAAGTTACAATGTATATAGAGATACTGCTTCAACCTTCACTAACAAATAAATCCTTAAATCATATACATGGACTCACTCATGCACACTTCTTTCAATATGTAATTCAGTCAAGGATGGAGCGACAATTCAACATAGGATAGACGAAGCCTTAACGCACCATAAAATTATTGAGCTAACCGCTCTTTTTCTCGCATGAAATCGAATGGTTGGCTCTCCACTCTGGATATAGTAAAGTTGTACGCACATCTCTACAGCTTTTCAAAAGCTGTTTAATTACTAGACATTGCCTGATGGCAAAACTAAGCCTGATTCAAATACATTTGTTGATTAGGCAGAGGTATTTGGGTATGTTTAATTATGTTTCTTTTAATCGCGTACAGCTTCAGGATTTTTATCAATGAATTTTCACAAGTAGCCTTCTGTTGATTTTTTTTTAAACATATAACATTGATAAATATTTTGACGCATGAATAGATCTGGATATCATTATTGTTTTGAAAATAAATGGAAAACAGTTTTGCAATTATAACATTTTGAATGGCCTATAATTCAGACTAATGTTTTATACAAAATGATCCGTATAACAAGAAAAACAGAAGCATCCATAAAAATGAATCTTTAAAACTTAATTTTTCAAAGCACACATCAAAAAATAATTAGCCATGGATACGTTGATAAAACTATGCGTGATTTCTGTATTATTACTTAATTTTTTGACACTGTGCTGCAGTGAAAAGTCTCAAACAACGGAATCTCATTTAAGTTCATCACCCATAAGCGGCGAATATCTATTTAATAATGCTTCTTTTGAAATAACCAACTCTAGCAATTTTAATGATTCGTTAAGCGTCATGGATAATAACTCGGCCATAGATAATATAAGTGATACAACGGGAAGCATCAAGGATTATTTGGATGCAAATGACACAATGGATAATTCAACAGCACCTGATGAAGTTACATATACAGTAATGGTTTATGAGGGATTAGAAACGACAATGGAATTGGAAACGCAAACTTTTTCCGATAATGAGATGACTACTGAATCGCCACTTTTCGTTTATGAAGAGCAAGACCAAGTTATGGATTCGGATAATGACACAATTAATGATGCTGATAATGAAACTGCGCCATTCGATAGAAATCACACCGAATCCATTCAAAATGAAACGGAATTCACAACCTCTGACTTAGTTGAAGAAAGCCCTGACCAAACCACATCTGTTCCTTTGGGTGATGAAACGAATAACCAAACGACCTTTTTACCGAACATAACCGATATCACCCCAAAACCCCCAATGACCATCGAAGTCCAAATGTCCATGTCCTCCCGCCATCCCCCGAAAACCAACCAGAACCCCTCACAAAGCACCAAATCCACCCATTCCAACCCTTGGCACCAAGCACCGGAAATGGAACGATGCCCGAGCGGATGTCGCTGCAGCGCGCCACCTAGCGTTGAACGCCGACACTACTGGCATCGCTTGGTACGTCAGTATCGGATGCGCAAGTTCATATATGGAGATGGGCAACGCAGCGGTGGGGCATATTCGTCGGGTGGAGGATACGGGTTTCATAAATCGAGCGATGGGTTGAGGCGTAAATATGATGGGCGAGAAATGACGTGTGTTGGATTGAAGGATATACCGGATTATGTGCCAAATGGTAAGCGTCAAATGTTGGTGTATTGGTTGATTCGTTTGTGTTATTTGTTTATTGTATAATGTGTGACGCTAACCTTGCATATTTTTAAACATTCACACGCGTATATGTGCATGTCAAAATCATGGCCTTGTAGCATCGCAAATCCTACGCATTTACATATAGAAGTCTATGTAGTATAACACCTCCATGTTTAGCTATGTTACAATCTATCTATAGGTAATTGATAGGCTAAACTTAAATTGCTCTGGTAACATCATCCAGTTTTCCAAGGTCCTTGTTGGCTTCTTCTGTTCCGTAATAGGGACAAATGTGTTGCCTTTCGACTGAACGTTTTTTTTTTCGAATATTCATTTTGGTCATTAATTACTTTGTTGATCATTATACAATATGCGTAAAGCACATTTTGTGAACCTACGGTCAAAACAGAACAACATATATTTCACAATCAGGAAACCAATTATTTTTTTAAACTTCTTATCTAAATATCATATATTTACAATGTTTCTAAAGCTTTAAATTATTGTTTATCTATCTTTAGGCTCATTTCAATTAATACGCAAATGGCGTAATCTTCATTTTTATATCAGGTGTCAGCAACGTGCTCATCTACGGCAAAGTAAGCCAGTATGGGAACCTGCAGAATGACGCCGCTGACGTCACAGACTACAGAGATTATTCTATGACGTCATCACAAAATGGCAAGGTCAATCAGATCACTTCCGTTTCCAAGCTCAATGTGATTCCATCGGCCAGTATGAAGCGATTGTGGATAGAAGGAAATCGCATTAAGGTAACATAGAATGAACTGAGTTTGATTTTGGTTTAGACCTACCACTGTTTTTCTCTTTTCATTATTTGTGTGATAATCGTTATTTCGTAGCTTGGTATTGTTAATTTGACTACCTTATCACTTCACGAATACCTAGTTTATTAGTGAAATTTAAATTATTTCGAAATAAGTGCAATGTCTGGAGTACTACAGCCCAGTAAACACTGAATCTCGCATGAGCTTGCGCGAGACTCACACGAATCACATTGAGTGGGTCTCACAATGTGAGGTTCACTGTGAGTTCACAAAATCTCACAATAGCCTCACATGATACGTGTTTTAGCTAAGATAAGGCTCATGTGATCTCACAGGACTCTCAAAACGTGTCCACGTTTTTTTTAGCTAACGGGATGTCACAGATTGAGCCTTAATTGAGATCACTGTGTTGACTGGGAGGCGCCAAAAAGACGATGTTAGAGAGCAGAGGGATAGAGTACAGGCAATTCTTCCCGTGTTGTAAATGAATGTTGAATGATTTGGGGCCATAACCAATATATAGAAGTTCAGTAAGGCTAAAGGTGCCTAGACGATGCGTAAAAATAAATATTTCAGCGTCGATGAAAAAACAATAACCCAGACAGAATATCATTAAAAGCTAATCCGTTGTAATTTTCTATTACGGATTGGTATTCAAAATGGTCTAGCAAGCACATAATCAGTTTCAGTGTCAGCCCATATAACATGTTTACAATAGAGAATTACAGTATAATTGCAACACCCATCTTTTACTCCTGAATTGCAAAAACATCTATGGAAGAGTGTTTACGTCTATGTTTTTATTGGAACAAACACATGGAAAAACTTTGTTTAAAACGTTTCTACTTTTCATCGGGATCTCACCTTAAAAGCAAAAGAACATATGGTTTGTTCTTGAAATAATAAAGTCGTACTTAACCAACTGGAAGAAAGCATCCTTGCTCAAACAAACTTCTATTTATTCATCCCAAGTTAGTCCACGGGAGATATTTTAACACAGTTTTATTCTTTTGATAAAAAATACATCTCCCATTGGAATTCAAAATACAAATATCATTTGATATCATTGAGTGTCTATATTTAAGATGTTATATACTGATATGAATATGCAAACACAAATGTAGATGTATACCCACCGGCAAGATACTATTTAAATGAATAAGTATAACTTGGATTTGAAATAAAAGTAAAACTTAGATTTGAAAGGATATCATTGTTTCAAGTTGTGCAACTAAACCCATCTGACATTCGTATTCCATAACAGGTCGTTTTCGAACGTAAGGTCGAAAGGACGTTTTCATTATGCCATATGAAAGTTGGCCGAACACCATGTGTACGTCCAAGCGAAAAAACGTCGTTCACACCTTGACCTTGTCGCGACGTTGAATTAGCAGTCTTCCGATAAAAGGAGCAATGCATAATTGTAACTTATTGTATTGATTTTCCAATTTATATGGCACCTTATTTTAGAAGCCCCAAGCGCTGAAAAATGCACCAGGATTGTAGCGAATTGAATAAGATAGTTACATACGTGTATGAAAATAATGCCAGAGATATATCCTTTGAAGTAAAATACCTTGTCCGTATATGTACTTGTTTATTTTCATTTATTTGTATTGAATTTAACCCAACGCACATGTTCTGCACTCGCACGACTTCGCCATGTTATCCCATCTTCGCTCTCTCGCAGCAATCGCCTCAAACAGTTGCTCTTAAATGAAACTCGATTTGAGACATTATGAAATATAATCTATTTATTTAGAATAGGTTTTCCTTTTAAGCTCCTGAACATGTGCTGCATTATGGGTCAAATATTAATGCTAGAGCCATTTTAGCATTATACTAATAGTATAATGCTAAAATGGCTCTAGCATAGTCTTTTTTTCAGGAAATATCACTATAGTATTACTATAGTGAAAAAGATTGTAATATGAAAGCATATGAAAGCATATTACATTATTTTTCTAACCAGCTATTTAAAATTAAACTCATTGTATATGTATCTCATTTACCCCCAACAAAGGTACTGCACTCACATGACTTCGCCATGCTCTCCCATCTTCGCGCTTTGCACCTGCGCAGTAATCGCCTCAAACTGCTCGCCACGGGCGCTCTTCATTCGCTGCACCACCTCGTAGAGATCGACCTCACTCACAACCACTTGACGCATGTGGCCAAGTCAACGTTTAAAGGGTTGCACCGGTTGAGGAAGGTAGGGATTGGTTGTTTAAGTCTTGCTTTAAACAATACTTTACCAGGTTACAATTAATACCGTTGGCATCGTTTGAGATAGTTTCGACATTTCTTAGATTGATTTCCGAACAAAAATAACCAAGTCCAATTTTCAAAGGTTTCAAAGAGTTTCTAAGCCTTTGAAGTAGCAATGTTCAGCTTCTGTGAAAGGTAGTTTTTAATCTTTTCAACAATTACACGCAAAGACTACAAAACTAGAATCTAAGATATCTAATTACTACTTTTACTTTATGTTGTTGCATATATGATCACGCATGAACACCTTTTGTCGAACACGTTTCGAATGTTTTCGAATGATTAACAAATTTCTAACATATTATAACAGGTTGTTCTCTCACGTAACCGCTTGGTGGCGCTACACGCAAGGCTGCTGGCGGATTTGGAGAACCTTGAGCATCTAGATGTGTCCTACAATTTCCTCATCGATTTGCCCGAGGATATATTCAATGCGAGTGCAAAGTTAAAACAACTGGATTTGAGTTATAACCAGCTGTTGATTTTAAGGCCTGAGTGGTTTGAGAAGATGGGGAATTTACAGAAACTAGTGCTTCGCGGGAATCGGTTTGAGCATATACCCGATTTGGTGTTCGGTCCGTTGGTGAATCTAACAAATTTGAATGTCGATAAAAATGAACTACAGAAGATCACAAATAAGTCGTTCTATGGCTTAGATAGTCTGGTCCATTTGAGAATGCAACATAACAATATATCGCAAATTGAAGAGGGATCGTTTATCAACATGACCAATTTGAAAGACCTTCATCTGGATGACAATAACCTGGATCATATACCCGTCGATTTATTCGCAGGACTCGATAATCTCACCACATTAACGCTATCAGGAAACAAGATAAAAGGCGTATCACCCCGCGTGTTTGACCATCTGCACAGATTGGAAAAACTCGATCTGAGTAAGAACCGAATCGAGGCAATCGAAACACAAAATTTCTACGGTTTATACGAACTGAAAATTCTCCGGCTTGACCATAATGATATAACTATAATCCACGATGGTGGTTTCGCTATAGGGATGGTTCCGAATTACTCGAAACTGACGTGGGTCTATTTGAATTTCAACCGTTTGAGTATGATCACTGCTCAGTCATTTAGTGGCCTGGCTTATGTGAAGTTACTTAATCTAGGACATAATGAAATTGAACTAATTGGAGAAGACACTTTTGAGATGTTATCAAAGCTCAATACTTTGTTAATGAACTCGAATCGCGTTTCGTATTTTCATCCCGGATTATTTCGCAAAGCGGAATCATTACGTCATATTAACCTCGGAAGCAACCTACTTACAAATCTGAATGAGGGCGTATTTGAAGGACTGGAAATCGTTGAAGATATAAATCTCCAAAACAACGAAATATCTACTGTTGACAATATTGTCTTTCGAGACACTCCCAAATTAATGTCCATCAACCTTAAGAAAAACAAACTTCGTGATTTCAATTTAAACATCGTCAATACAGCCGAAAGCCTACGCTACTTAACTTTATCCCAAAATCTCATTTCCAACCTCGAAATCCCAAGTCGCGCATGGCGAATGCTGACGTCACTGTCCTTGACCGATAATTCCCTTGTGACGTTGTCCGCAAATATCACTGACGTCATCGCTGATGGCGGCAATCTGCATCTCTATGGCAACCCGTGGTCATGTGACTGTGAACTCAAGTGGCTATTGGAGGAAAATGATAAGGCGAATGATTGGAGTGAGATGGCACTTGGTGGCAGCGCGATGGGGCATATGGTTATGTTTGAAGGAGCTGACGAGATTGAGTGCAAGTCGCCGCCGTTGCTCGCAGGAGAAAGGGTAATTGTGTCTATATATATAACGATTCGTAGAAGTTCATGTTGTTAAATTTGAAATCGCAGAGAAAGTTATATTATAAACATTTTTTTATAAACTTTTTGACATCCACATAAGAAAAAAAAGTGAAAATTACGTTTTCTGTTTTCTTGGTTGGCTATTTAAAACCAATGTTTACAACACATGTAATCGGTAATTCAAATTGTTCACTAAGACAATTCGTGAGTAAATGCACCTTGTAATCTAGGAACAAAGTAATAAATAGCATTCAATAGCAAATACATGTATATGTTATGATGTATATCACACTTTAGATTGCATGTTCTTATGCAGTTGATGCGACTGGATCCGGCTCACATAACATGCCCATACGAGGCAGATGAAGCATTCAGCAACGATGCGCCCGTACTCGACTTTCTCTCCGATGAGCAGTTTGATGAAGAAGGAACTTGTGATTTTTCGCCGCTTTTGGACACTCAATTTGAAGACGAGAAGTACGTTATGACTTGTTAAAACATATTTTAGATGAAATGTTAGATGGAACTGTACATAAAGTTTTCTAATTGCAAATTATTACATATCATCTTTGAATATTCACATTTTTGGCGGAAGTATAATAAAACATATCATTTACTGCGCCTTTAGGCTATGATTGATGCTTTGATAAACAATGTTGGATTTTATTGTAATGATATCTAATAATAGTTAACATTTGTTACAATCATAGCAGTAATAAGTATTAATGTAATGTTCATTTGTATGAGTGTAAATATAGTTTTATATTAATCATATTTAAATTAGAGAAGAATACATTTTCATTCTTATCTAATAGCGATATCTGCAGGATCTATGCTTGGGATGGAGGTGTCAATCACCAATGATATACATTAAAGTCGGGAAAAATGATGCATATAACTTCTTCAATATATAAAATATTTCATGCAGAGATGATGACCGTACATTGGTTGAGCGCTGGTTGGTGGTTCTCTATGACGAACACAAGCACATCGTGTGTGAAGGGGTGCGAGTTGGTCTCAAGCATATTCTGACCCCTACTCATTGCTGGAAGAACAATACATTGCAACAGGTAACATGACTAAATTTTATTTATTGTAGATAAACTAATTTGCAGTGTATATTAGCATGTATTTTTTTTTGGGAGGGGGGTGGGGGGTGATGGGTGATGGCAAGCAGCGCCAGCATAATTACTTTGTGAAAGTACCACAAAAAAAACAGTGGTTATCGCAGCTTTTTATGTCAAAATGTCCTTTTTCGTGTTATCGTGGTCTGAAACAAACGTGCACAAATTGGACAACAATCACGATTTCATTGTTGCATGACAAATGATTGATTTTATAAAAAAAATTCCTATTGTTGACATTTAGGATGGATTTTTCAAAATGTTCATTTTAACCTTAGGGAGCGGTTACATTAAATCGCAAGTCGCGATTTTTACGGTTACATTATTTAAGCGATTTAGGACTTCTTTTGCTATCGAATTGATGTTAGACCTCAAATTTTTTTAGCCTTCCAAAACTTATAAAATGAACCTATACTTAATTGTTTATGGATCGTCAAACAGATATATACATATTAAGCGTTTCTTATTAAAGGCAAATACTTTGTTTGATAATCTGCAAAGACAACTTTCTTTTCACTTTATCTAGACTTCTACCACTATTAATAATTGCGATTCTTTTAAGTTTTCACCGAAGGGGTCATAATGTATCGATGATAAATCATCTAATGAAACCAAAATTGAACAGACGATTGTCGATTCATTCTATGCTAAAGAATAGAAAACTAAAAGGCTGCTTCATATATCTATTTTGAGAACTTTAAAAAGATAAAAAAAGTATATTTACCATCAATGTCTTCCCTTTCAATTTCATTTCCTAGGCTTCTAATTTATTTGTATTTGCAAGAAATGGCCTATTATGATAGTTCACTTTGGATTGTTTTAAATTATATATTTCAGAAGTTTCTGTTTCCTCGAAAGTAATTAGTATATATTCCTCCAGTGTTCCTCTAGTAGGAGTCTATCTTAATTTTCCCATTTTGAATTCGGTATAACCAGTATTTACCATTGATTATTATGAATTAATTGGGGGTGAAACTATAGAATATAAATAGATCTGATATCAGATTGTAGTCTATATTACCAAACTATGTTTCTAAATAAATAGATCTACGGTAAATTTACCATGTGTTAGATCAGTACCTGCACGTTCAACAGGAGATATGTGCAAAAAAAAAAAAAATAGATACATATTCTATGCATGCTTCCATCATCTTTTAGAATCACAGTTAATCGTTAAATTTATATTCAATATTGGTAGCTTATCGTTCCTTTCAAAATGTATCGCCGCT
>LQRL01172334.1:13099-27499 GCA_001703475.1 Hydroides elegans
TAGCTTGCGTTAAAAATTATCACTCGGGAAGCGAATCGCAACCTGCGACAAATGCCAAACAAACAATAATCCATGCAAAGAAATATAGAGTATTATTGTTCTGGTTTTGAGAATCGCTGCTATGTAACCGCAAATTAATCAAATCGCTTCGAGCGACAACAATTTTATTTTAGAAAAAGTTAGAGTCCTATAAAGAAAACAGTGAAAATCGCAAGTGGCGACAGGAATCGCTACTTTAATGTAACCGCTCCCTAAGACTGTTATTCTGTTCCTTTAGGTCTATGTGAAATTCGGCTCAAACCGTCGTGGACCAAAGCCATTCCGAGCCGATCTAGGAAAAATCGTCCATTACCCGGGATCCCTCGACCTTTCATTAGTTCGTATCCAGCGCCCTCAGATGCAGCTAACTTCACGCATATTCCCATGCCTACTTAGCAACGATGGGTTGCTAAGGACCCAGCTGGAATCAATGGCAACCAAAGTATTCGCGCGATTATACGCGAATATCGATGATGACGAAGAGGAAGAAGAAATCCAACATTATGAAACTGTTTCATATAGGCAGTTCCATAGTCACGTGATAACGAAACCATGCGTACCGGATATGCTGTGTCTGAATGTGACGGATATGGAGTATAGGTCGCCTGAGTATAGAGACAGCGAGCTTCCGATATTTGTCAAGATAAGTCCATCCAGGTGGGCTCTAGCCGGTATTGGGGATACGAAACGATATGGGAATATGTTGGGGGAGCCGGTTTATTCGTTAGCGGAGTGGGCTAATGAACTGATTCGTTGAGGATATGAGTTATAACTGATGTTATATATTTAGTATATTTTAGTACTTTTGTACTGAGCGCCCAATATGTCTATTTGGATGTTATTCACAAAAGCGATCGCAGTACACATTGATATGAACTTGAATTGTGGGAACATTGTTTAACATAAAATTGTACTTAAGCAATATTTGAGCGCAGATAAATTGAGATGTGGTTATAGGTTATAGGTAATAAACTCTAACTGAATAGATTCATGCTTACATTCTCATAGTTTTGACTGGTGTTTCTTTAATCTAGTAAGTGTTGTGCAATTGCTATACCCATTGCAATAGTTTAATATTGAGTTAAGACGGTAGTTTCATATAACGAAAAAACTATACCAGTGTAGCCATAGTAACATTCATGTATATAGCTCATTTTGAATATTCATCGTTATTCTTCAATATATTACATGTGTAGTGTGTCGAATAACCATACACTTGTAAAAAATATGTAATAATGTTTGACGATTGTTGTTGATATTGTTTGTTGAAAGCATTGTTACTTTTATTAAAAGTTGCATAGTTTTGTAGTTGAGTTTTATAATTTAATGCTACCTGTCATTACAAATTTGCTACATATAATGTATTGATACACGATTTTATTGCTGCATATCGGGAAAAGCTCTAAGCTTGTGTAATAATTAAATCACGTGAAATAAAATACTTGTGTCATGTAGCATATACCATAATTTTTATGTATAAAAATTGTTCCGATTGTAAAGCTTACATGTTTGTCAATAAATAGCAAAATCTCTTAACCTTAAAATGTTTTATCTAACAACATTGAATATTACAGATTGAACGTTGAAAATTTTGAAAGATTGTTCCGATTGCAAAGCTTACATGTTTGTCAATAAATACCAAAATCTCTTAACCTTAATATGTTTTATCTAACAACATTGAATGTTACAGATTGAATGTTGAAAATAACGTTCCTTAAATGACAAGCGTTTCCTGAACTTAATTAGAAATTAGTTAACTACATTGTTAACTACATCGATCCAGTCTTATTAAGCCTATTTTATCAAATTATTTAGTTTAATAGTTAAGATTTCGAGATTTCTATAGCTTCTCAGTGTGTCATATATTATCAACTCAATGCCATATAACAATATACAGGAATAAATAAATATTTACATCGATATTGCAGGATAATATAGCACACCATAAATAGCAGTCCAGTTTCATTTAAATGCAATTTAGTATCTTTAGTCAATTTATTACGTTTACCAGGAAAGACAAGATCCTTTCTTCTCTTTCTTTACCAATCCAACTATTCCTTTGCCTTTGACAAAACGTACTTTGAGCTTATATTCACTGTTCGCCTGACAATAATCAACAACATTGTGCTCAGTCCGAGCAGTTTGAAGATATGTTTTCATTGAGTTCTGCTTCCGTACATAATGATTACCATATTGCTTTTGTGAAGTCTGCGAAAACTGCGACGCCAAGCTCAATTTACGCATATTTGTCTCAAAATCGAATTTGTTGGGTTTTGTTCCGTTGCGTATGCTAGGCGTTCTGGCTTCTGATAGATACTCAGACATCATGCATTGTAGCTTAATTGAGCGCTTTTTGCGTACTTTATGTGGACAGAATACCTCCATGAGTCCAGATTTGATTTTGATATTAAAACAACCATACAGTATGGGATTAATTGCGCTGTTTAATAACGCGATAGTTTCGGCAAATACATAAACCCGCTCGGGAATATGATAGGTGTATTCACTCCAGATATGTATCAAATGAACCACAAAATAGGGCGTCCAGCACACAATGAACAGACATATGATACATAAGGTCATTTTGATGGTTCGGATTTTAGCTTTCGGGATGGATTTACTTTTACGTTCTCTCCGTATCGAGTTGCCGTCCTTATCCGTTATGACCCCTTGGCCGTGTCTCCAAACGGCACGAACCACATTGATATAACAATAACTGATTATAACAGTCGGTATAACGAGTATATACGTGGCAAGAAACGTGAAATAGATCTTCCGTTGCCACCATGCAGTATAACCACGGCTCTTACAACCATACACCACTTCACCATCTGGAAACACACCAACAGGTACTTGTTTGAATATCAGTAGCTGAGGTATCGCGAAAATAAATGCAAGAATCCAGCAGACGATGATTAACCGTCGCGCATGCGCGTGTAGGTTGCCATGCAACGTCATTGGTCGGCAAAGCGCCAAATATCGATCGTAGCTCATAGCCGTGAGTATAAATGTAGTACTAGCGAGTGTTACTATTTGTATATAGAGCAGTATCTTGCACATAGCGCCCCCTAGCAACCAGCGATGCTCAAACACAACAAACAGTACTTCCGTTGTCATGGTGAACACCAAAACAGTCAAATCCCCGATCGCGAGATTCACGATGAAGATATTAACGCGACTCGAGATTTTGCGATAGCGGCTACATGTCAACACGCTCATAATGATGACATTGCCAAAGAAGGTAAAGGTCATTATGATTGCCAAGGTCACGATACGTTGCGTGATCTCGGGCGTCCACTTCAAGGTCTCGTGCTGCAAAATGTCAAGGCCGTTCAAAGCGGTCTTGTTATCCAAAGTGCACACATGCCCACTGTTTGTGCTATCACTGTAGCTCCAGTTTGTGGCGGCTTCTAATTTGTATCCAGTGTTTGATTCGTGGTGGTAGCACAGTGGGGGCTGCTGATTGGGGTAATCCATTTTGGCGGTGATGCCGATCTCTAATGGAGGCATCAGAGATGGAGAGATGATGATGCCTAATGATGATGCATTGATAAAGTTTTCAGAGTCTTCGCCGGCCATTTCTATGTTGGTTTATTGTTGGTGGCTGTTTGTTGTTTCTAGTTGTTCGTCATGGCTGTGATTGTATTAGGAATCTAAAAACAAGAAATGAAAAACAAATGTAATGCAAAGGAAAACTACAAAACACGTATTAGACAAAATTGAAATAATTTCAAAAAACTAAATATAAATGAAAATTAAAAGGCAGCATGCTCAATGGACCAATATGACTTGAATATTTGATTAACCTGTAACTGGGCATGCATGGAGAACTGTATAAATGTTTAAAAGTTCTGGCACACCTGAATAGTTTCAAGGGGCCAAGTCTCTCAGTTATTCAACATGGCACAGAATCTAGAAAAAAAAGTCTAATAAAATGCTACGCCCGATGCTTGAGCAGGCAGTTCAGGAAATTCACCTTTTAAAGAGACATTCATGTGATTTCCAAATTCCTTTTAGTGCCTAGTGATCTATGCCCTCGTATTTTCATCTCGGAATGTCGGAAGGGCACTTGAACATAACGTACAAAATGAAAAGTCAAAAGTGAAAAAAAAATCCGACGTTTTGAGAGGCCTGCTAGGCAAATGTTCAATACATAAATTAATGGAGATGTTTTTAAGTACTCATTTGTCCGCTGAAAATGGTATCGTATTGATTATTTAATTGCTTCAATGACCTTTCAAATGTGAAATATGATACGGTTGGGTCGACCATTATTATTGATCACCAGAAGTTAATGATTGTAAGTAATTGATGGGCTTGTTTGATTGGAATCTTAAGGGGCCATGTAAGAATAGGTACATGCTAAATCACATAATTAGGAATGGTGGAGTGTCCCTAATATCAACTGCCTCTAGGCGTTTTGACTCTTGCATTAACGCAGTCGGACAGTAACGAATAACCACCAAATCACTTCAAAAACACATACTTAGCAACATCACGTTAAAATACATGATGAGGTTTTTCTTTTTTTTTAGCATACTAACATCAAAAACGAAAATACAACACAACTCAAGTAATGAATAGTAGCAGAAAATATAAAAAAGTATATAAAACATATAAACGGGCTAACGTTAGACAATAAAATATAGTATTCTCGACGTTTTCTTAATACATTATTACTCGCAATCGATCAGATAACACTTTCGATAAGGTTTAATGTTTTGTTCGAAGTGACATAAAATCCGTGCTCCATTAAGTAAAGCGTATTATTTTTTATTTTTGTTTTTGTCGATTTGATCCTTTATCGATTTTGCTTCAGACTGCCTTAGGGTTTGGATGAATTTCAGACCGGGTTCACTTCGATCGACTAGATTGCAAAACATCTCCATATTCAGATGGTATTCAACAGATATCTGGCATTTTAATTAATTTATCTGTCAATACATGGTCAGTATGCTCTACCATTTACGTTATGATATTAAGAATATTGATCAACAGCTATTTTTTGGACTTTGATTTAGCGAATATCACATTTTGATATAAAATTTATACATACTATCAATGTCGCGACGTTTTTCTATATTTATTTAAAACCGGACATTGTATTAGACTATCCAAATCAAATTGAAGTCGCATTTATCTAAACATATGCATAAAATGGTGGGTGAAAAAAAAGTGAATGATATTTTTCATACTGTATATTCCTGGAAACAATTGAATTGCATTTTGAAAACCACCATGCATGCGACACCATGCGACATGATTAAAAAGGGAAACATTGTCTTTCGATTTCTTTGAAATAGGGGAAGGGAGTCCTAGTTTGCTCTTTCCTCCCGATTGCTCATTAATTGAATTACCCGTGTGTGCGGGTTGGTCTCTTATAGCGAGGACAGCGATAATTAATGGTCGACTGATATGGATACTTCTACCTTTTCCGAGTGCGGCAGTCATCATTTCAACAGAATTTCATTTTCATTGAGTGCTGTAAAATCGTTGAATTTTTATACGAGGCAACGTCTAACTAGAAGCGTTGCGAATAAATGTTGCAAATGAACGTCCCATCGTATAGCGTCTACACGTTCGAATGGTACGATTATAAACGTTCGACACACTTTATGCAGTATATAATATAAGCGCCTATAATGTTCGTAATAGAAGTGCCTCATATTAAACCGGAAACAATTATTTGCGTTTAAAAATGTTGATAAAAGCGTTATTTTAGTGAAATGTAAAAAAATACGTTCTCTTTTTACTTGATTCGATTAGAATATGTAAAAAAACGTCATATACAGTCATGTGTATCTGACATTCTAACAAAAAATATATATAAACCCGTCTTTTTTGTTTTGTTATTGCTCTTGCGAGAAATACCTGCCATAGATCGCCGCATCGGGTGTTACATGTTAGCCGTCATAGCTCATATGATTAATCGACTGTGCCTACGGTATCAATAAAATGCCCATGTAATTGGCACCCCAGAAGAAGGGGATAAGGATTATTGCAATTCCTGTGCAATGAGCTTGATTGATAACAAGTTTATGATATGCGTTTTTTTAGGATACAAGACGTGGAATTATAACAAAGTATTGGTCTATGAAAAAGTCAAAATTTTCTTATTGCTCCAGATTAATGACAATTATTGTGGTGCTTTTTGATTGCGAAATTACCACACTATGGCATTTTTTACACTTTTTATATCAGATAATTTGCAACGTTGCTTAAGCGTCAACCTCCGGGAATCTTCTCAAATTTGGATAAATGTGACCAACAAAATAGCAATATTGCTTTCGCAAAACATTGATTTTGTGCTCGGCCTATGGTTACACAGAGCCCTTTTTGTTAAATTAAATTTTACTTAATACTGGTTCGAGGGGCCCAGTGTCAGGGATGCGAGTAAACCAATACATGCAGGTATCACCTGAGAAATGACAATAGCTTTCTTCGAGTCATTTACTCGGTTTAGTTATTTTTGCATCATTATTTTTCTGTATCGAAATCTTGAAACCACCTTTGTCTGGCAAGCACAGATAAAAGAATCCTGTAAAATACAATATCTGCTTTTTCAATACTATGAACATCATTTGGATACATTTTATGAATCCATTATGAAAATTGTCATTGTAACGTGCCTCTTAATAAAGACATCGTCATTTCTGTATTAGAAAACAATATATATGTACATGTATTGGAATTTGGATCAATCGAGCAAATCATTGCTTTGTATGTTCGGCATATCCTATGTTCTAATGTTGGAATCCTCACCAGTTTCCTTAGTATGTTTCCGTTGGGGTAAATACGCAGAATACGATAACATATCGTCATACAATAAATTCGATCCATATACACTGTCTCCAGGCCATTGTTTATCTTTCTTTAATGCTTGTTTCGATAATATATATTATACAACTTAATTGTTTCTTATAGCAATTACCGGTTATATGTATAATGGCTTTAATGGCATTTTGCAATAACGATTCAAATTAACAAAAACATCCTGAAAACATGTTTGAATTGATTCTATAATCAAGTAAATCCTTCTACATGTTCATACAGTTGTATTTATGATAATGTAAATTTATTATATGACCTTTTCCAAAGTTTTCATGACATATTTATTGTTTAGATAGTTATTAGAAACCACAACATTATAAAATCGATAAAAATTGAAATTAAGTTTATGATTGTACACTTTCATACGATTATTCTAAACGTTTTACCTTAACCTTAATCTTAACCTTAATTTATGTCTGAAAGTCATTGCATGGAATCAGCTTAAGCATTTTTGAGCACTTCTTTAAAATTATCCTGAACGCAAAAATATTGAATAATGGAAACAATAACATAAATGCTTGTCTTTATATGTACATCAGTGATATATATTTTAATGTTTTTATAGGATTGTTTGCTTGTGTAAACTTTGGTAGAGCTTCCGCACAGACAAATTAAGTATACGCACATTAAAATTGACATATAGTATACAACTGAATAACAGAATCGATAGATGCTATTTATTTTTTGCGTGAGAATAATTACGCTCTCAAAAATATAATTGAAATAGTTAAAATGAAAAATGCAAATAAGCATTGAATGGTTTGTGCTATATTAATATGTTCGAAAATGATTCGCAACTCACCTTTACTTAAAAATGTCCTAATCTGCAGCTCAACTCATTTATCCGTTCTCTTCAAGACACAGTTATAAAGCATTCCACGCACTTAATAAATCCTTGCATTATATCTTTAAGTTTGATCTTTAAGGTTTACGTGCATTATTGCTATACATTTTTAATATCACGTCTGAATATTCCATATGCGCTCTCTACCCTATTCAACCGATTATGTCACTTTTCATTGAGCATATTGTAGGAATCCTTGAAGCAAACACCCTTGGCTCTTTATGAAACACTTTATCCCTGCCGTACGGATATAGCAACTCTTTCCTTGTCCACCTGTCATTTGAAATCCTTCATCCTTCACACCTTTCTTTTTAATATCAAAGCGCGCTCAAAAAAGAAGAGAAATCTATCGAATGTTGCCCATTTGGGTTCTGTGGCGATATTGGGACCCTATTGACGCTTGAGAAATTTCCAATGAATAGACGAGTAATTAATCACTTTTAGTCTTTTAAAAATGATAGATCACTTGGTAACGATAATTGATGGATTCAGGGAACTACATCGTACTCAAAAGGGAGAAACGGCCCTGAACATACTTGGGATTTCTCAGTTCTACTCCTACAAGTTGCTCTCATCCTAAAACTTGCTTTAGAGAGGTAAAAGCGCAATGTTATTCTTTGAAACGAACTGTACACTGACCTCTTTATCTTTTTATTAAGCTAACAAATTGCGAAAAACGAGTCATGTTTTGATTTTTAATCTTGATTAGAACAATAGTGTAAAGTTTGAGTGATGGTTGCATGACGTTTCAACATTACTTTGCGATTGGTGTTGTTATCAAACTGACAATTTATTAACACAGTTTCCGAACCTACTGACTCACTTATCATGATTAACATTTGTAATGACCGTGATCTAAATTCCGATTTTCAGACAATTACATTCCTATAAGTGCATTGCGTCAGGGTTGAATTTCAGTTTAATATGCATCTAAAATTATTAACAGCGTCTATCATTAATAAAAAATATCTTTTGATGTCGAAAATTTTCATTTCATAAATATTATTCCATTAAAATCATTAATCCGATTGCGTTTTTAATACGTACTATTTTTTGAATTGCTAATACGCACTATTTCTTGCATCAAACCAATTGTCCACCACTCTATCGTCGCCACACTATTCATCCGTCTTTTTCATTCATTCCACATTTTTTGTATTCTGTCCAACGCCAGATAAGGCTAAATGATAGGATCACAAATGGTGTCCGCCCGCGCCTTTACGGCCATTTTATTGCTCTCTTGTGCTCATGGTCGCTTTAAGCCGTGCATTAAAGCCTGAGCAGCAATATTGTATTATGGAATGAGTGACATTATTCGTTTTGTGAGAAGAAAAATGGATTTGATTTTGTGAAAAACAAATACATTTTTCATATTCGAAAATAAATATCAATGTTTGTCTCGATCGATATTCACATAAAATCTGAATATAAAGCCAAAAGGGGGTTCGAAATTCTGTATTCATCAAGTGCAGAAATGATATTTGCGCAAATACAAAACTAAGAAACTCTTTATTTCAATTTTCTGTAACATAGATTGCCCCTTAAAAATTGATTATAAAACAGTTTGGCATTCAGTGAATTTCCTTGATAGTACCTTTTAGAATATATTGTTTGCAGTAATTCGAAATTTACTTTTTTTCAAGAAAGTACTATATGAATCCAACCAATCTCAAAATTCTTGGTGCACAATAATGATAAACCGATCAACCTCTTAAGGAAGCCGTCGAAATACTCCGTTGGAAAAATGTATGACAAGCCCATTCTTTATGGCGCCTTATGGTCTGATATTAAAATGCAACTATCATTTTTCGGTCGATCGGCATTGTCTAAATTTGAGGGATCACTTTTTTTGGCATCAAATATTAAGGCAGTTCAATAATTGAACAAAGGAAACCAATAAGTATGGTTTTCTTATTTACAGATTTAGCATAAAACATTAAAAACGTTATGAATTTCAATTGATAGGCAAATGATTTCAAGTAAATAAAAACGTGTGCAACGTTTTCATTTTTCGCGTCGCATGAACATAATGACAAAAGCAATCTCTACAATAAAAAGCCAAGCAAACCTTATCATCAAATAACTTTTTCCTGGCGATCAGTCATAATAACGCCATTTTTATTTAAGTGTTAAATCTCAATCATTTCAAACAAACGACTTCGTTAATAATCGCGTTGTGAATTTCAAGTTCTTTGAAAACTGACGATGTTCAATAGTAACATTACTGGTGGGCCTGTGTGGTTTGCAAGATGATTTTGAATTTTCCAAAACGTTTTTGGTAACACATGCTCGAATTGATTTTATCACTTTCATTAATGTTGGAAGTCCATCTTGTACTTTGTATAAGTGAGTTCAAATTGATACTTTAAGACCATATACTCGACTTGTACGAGTTTGAGGGCCTGGTCATATGAGGTGTTTGTTTCGCTCTTTTCGCACACTAGCCTCGGCACGCAATGTACACGGTTTCCTTTTGATAAAACGCGCCTAACAACCGTGTATGGGTTTCCCATAAGGAATACATTGAAAGACGCAGCTTGCTAGGGAAGAATAGTTAAACGTGTCCAGGCCCTAAAAGTACATGAATGGAGTCCATAGTCTTTGAAATATAATTTGTTACTACATGTAGAAGTCTACGGTTCCTTAACGTTTGATTTTCGCTCCACCAACTTGAAGAAACCTGCAAATTAGCTCATGATACCAGCTAATCCAACATTTGCAGACGCCAATAAACATGAGTAGGACCAACCACTGCAGAGTTGCTTCAAAGACACAAATGAGTGAAAAATAGCACTAATGGTCTTTATTACGGTGTCTTAGATGTGTCTATTAGCTGGTACAATCACGTTATCTGTGGATCAGTTTCCACTACCAATGTTACGTGTTGCAGCAAAAAAAAAATGGTATTTCGTATTCATTGCAATTGTTTCAAGCACGATTTCTATGTACAGCATATCAATAAAATCTATTGTTCATTCCTGTTGAAATTATCAACACGATTAAAGGATTCAAATTATATAAACTTATATTATTATATAACTTTATATAGATATATTAAAGCATATAGTAAAACGCTTGATGATATACGATTAATGCATTTAGTCGATCCGGGTTGTTGTCATTTGGGCACAACTCTAATAGGTCAGATATTAATAAAAAGCAAATATAAACATATTTTGTTCGAATTAAGGGGTGTTTGTTAATTCACGCAACGGTTTTTTTATGACAAACTCATTTGTGTTATATTAGTTCTCACACATACATGCAATTGTTAATCGGGAAGTTATGCGAGTTTACAAAGAAATGTCTTTGAATGAGTTCGTTCTTTGGTAAATTGTCCGGATAATTCGCCATACGTTGGGTCCCTTATAAACAAATACAGGATTTTTTCACAATACAACACTATTACATCATTTAGTTAGTTTAGTAAATTGCTCGATAATTTACACGTATTATCATTTATTGGCCATAATTGGACTTGTCTTTGCAATCGATGCCACTGTATAGTAATCTAAGTAATTAAGCCCAAATAAGATTTAATTTTATTGATAAGATAAAGTCTATTGACAATTATACATTTGTATGATAGCGTGCAAGGATGTAATTTTGTTTTGTTTTCTTTCAAAATATTACTCAACACATTTTATAAATGGTCTGTAATTTACTAATTTTCCTTTTTTTTCAGAAATATTGCTTACAATTTATAAAACGGTTCGATTTAGCACATATAGACCAGAGGGCATGTACACTATACGAATTTCGGTGCAGAATCAAATGATGATAATTGCGAATTTATGAAAAAGATAAACATTATTCAGATACATCAAGGAAGATCATCAAAGTGCGACAATATGTGAAATCTGTATTGAAAAAGTCTGATAAACAACTGAATTTATATGCTTCGTCTACGTAATACTGGTTGTTTTTAAGAATGGGATATACCATATTAGACACATTTATTTTATGGTTCATTAAATCAGTCCGTTTTATCTTCATCTGCACACGCAATAGCCAGCAACATTCTTATTTATCATCACATAGAATATTGCGCATTTCATTGCTCAGCGCATCACAGGGTTGACACTATTATAACGTAGACTTAATTAGTACAAGTTAAGTGTGAGATCACCTTGAAATATCTGACGCAGACATAAAGTAAGTGTAAAGTCAAACTCGAAATTTGACGTAGATCCAACATAGGAGTAAAGTGAACAACGATGTTTTGACAATGACTTTGCTATAAAATTCTTGAGTTCGGTAAAACGGAAATAAAAATGCCTAATCAAAACCAAAAATTATTCTCATTTGCATTGTAATAATGATGAGACAATTATCGATATTGTCACGACAAATTATGATTCCTTAATCGAAATTGAATTTGATTGTGTTTTCTAAATATCAATATTGGCGCTCTCTATATGAAGTTCGAATTCGGTATTTAGAAAAAAAATGTATAAACACTGCTTATTCGTCACTTAGCGAAAAAAATAGATATATAGATATAGAAACAAAAATATAGATATGTATATGTCATTCTACTGCCATTTTTAAAATCAGTACAACAGTTTTGCCATGAGGCGATCTCTAGCTGATACGTGATCCAAATATATTGTAGGGCGTTGACCTACAGCCAAAGGTGATTGCGTGATTAGAGGCAGCCGTATATACCCACGGGGAAACGCAATGTATTTCTATTTAGTGACATTACTTTTAACGTTTCTATTAACAGGGATGAATCATGAAAAAAATAAACCGGGAAGCGCCAAAAAAACTATATTGGCCCAAACGGGTTTGCACATATATGATGTGAATATTACATGTATAAACAGTAACCGACAGGGGGAGTCAGCCGCATCAGGAGTACCCATCGGGCCATTTTTCAAAAAGTGTCTTATTTTACTTCATTTGGCATGAAATGAACTCTTAACTTCTTTAAAGATGATAATTACTTTTAGTTATAGATGATTTTATTCTTAATTTGCCAGCCAGGAACAAAGAAAATATTGTGCCAGCAACTTTGCACAGAATTGCCAGCAGAATAAATCAATCACATACTGAAACGTTACTTTTTAGTAAATAATATAAAATCTAATTGTTGCGCTTTGTTTTATAAATCTTACATGAACAAGTGCATCGCAGTTATATTTCTATGCCTTGATGTCATTTCTATTTGAAAACGAAGATTGTTTATGCTATTAGAAACATATTTTATATTGGGTTTTATTCTTATAAAATGTCAGGAAAATACAAATAATGTGAAATGCAATAATTCATCTATTCTGTTCTGTGAAAATGCCAGCAAGAAAGAAATTTGAAAAGAATAGATATTTCATCGAATAAATCGCTGGGTACTCCTGCCGCATGTAGATCCACGCAATTTATTCATTAAATCATATTGCGCTTTATGAAATTTCCTTAATGGCGGGTATGCTTGCCTGTATGCTATGTTCAATCTATTTAAAATTCATATTAAAGAAAAATGAATAATCCTTGAATAAACCTATCCATCGACTAAAATGTCGCAGGCTATTCAGTGTCCTTTTTTCAAGTTGTTTATTGATATTTTTTATATGAAGTTTAATCTAAGATTTCATATCAAATAAAGTAGCAAGAATGCAACAATCATGGCATCTTACTCTTTCTGAACTTATCGTATCAGGCTAGACTTTCCCTTTTGGCAATGTACGATGTGACATCATTTACTCACAAAATTGCAAAACCAGTAAAAGTTTAATAAGGACACGTACTTGAACGCTTTCTCAGTGTAATATAATCTCTCCTTATCGCATAAGAACAGCCTTACCTAGCGGCTAACCTAGACAACTTCTTGGAATTCCATCCCGGTTTAGTAAAAACCGTGTCTAGCATTTAAAAAAAAAACGTATAGGGTACCTTCTTATGCTGGATGTGTTCGAGCTTATCAGTAACCTGAAATATTACTTGCAAATGGAATGTGACACTTTCTGTTATAGCCCTTTGCGTTTAAGTAAAATGGAATTGTTAGACTATTCTGACAAACTCAACAGTGCGACTGTCGCGTCACATTGAAAATACTGCTCAGCTGATAATTTGTATTTTTATAATTGGCTATTAATTTGCACTTATTATATTTAAATATATGAATTCCTAAGTGCTTACGATAATTAACGGAAATCAATATGGCGCAGTAAAGTGTTGCTTAATCAAACTAACGATTATGAAACTAAAACCATGAAACTGAATATACATTTTTTAGCAAACAATATTTTAAACTAAGCTTGGAAAGTTGGAAAACTATATCTGTTTCTTATTTCTAATGTATTTCTAGCAATATTCACACGCCCTTACGTTGTTGAATTTCGTGAATTTAACATGTAACATCCCAAATTGTGCATTGCTTATGTAGTGTCTGGCTGTTGAAGTCGTTGACAGGGGGTCGGGAAAATTCATCAATGAAAGTTGTCTCCAAATATTTTATTTGTTTGGCTGATTGGTAACTATTTGGTTACTATTTTTAGTTGATGAATTCCAGGAAATTACATTTCTGTCGAATTACTTTTGTTTTTCTTAATGCTGATTAGGATTCTTTTTTATCAGTGCTGAAACATGGTAAACATTTGACAATTTCAAGTTGCTCAACATTTTAGTAAATAATGATAAAGTTTAACATACTCTAACATGTGCTATCAATTTATACACTTAAGCGT
>LQRL01172334.1:32532-44337 GCA_001703475.1 Hydroides elegans
TTAATTATTAGTTATTGGTATACTATACTCAAACGCTGATTGATAAAGTGATTAATATTTTTTAAACGGAAGAAACATGAACTAATGAGTTACCATGTTGCCCTTTGAACAGATGTCCAGTGTATTTTTTAGTAAGAGGGTCACTCAACGATGTATTTTAAAAATTGATCTCAATCTTATCATTATTTAGCGGAAGATGATCAGTTAGCGGAAGATGATCAGATATCTTTGAATTAGGTTTAATACACTGATTTGCATCAAAATGTTTATTCTGAAGTTGCTAGTAAGAAACCCAGAAAAGCTCCTGCTAGCACATATACAATCTCCTACCAGAATAAAGATCTCAAGAAATCAAATGTGTATTAGGTTATTCTCTCACCGATTCGTTTATAGAGACACAATTTATGAAGATCTGCATTGGGTGATATATTTACAAACATAATCCTAGAGTAAAATAATCATTTCGAAAAAAAAATTGTTCTGTTCTGAAAAAGTTGCAAGCAAGTAAGAGCTGCTACAAGAATAAACATTTACCCGAAAAAATCGTTGAGTGTCCTCGTAGAAGTGCCCTCATTGAAGTGGGTTGAAACTAGTGGTTGTTTTTAGCTAGTGACTTTCATGCGTTTCGAGAGGCTTCCCATAAAATTGAAATATACCGAGCGTCACTGAAAACGCAAAGCAAGTTTAAGGTTCCATAGAATTCTAATAAATGAATATTCTTAACTGAAACTGTTTCAAAATATATATTGATATCTATCTAACATAATGGTTGTACAACCAGTCTTTTATTCAGGTCCAATCCCAATCACCATCACGTTAATGACCACCACCCTAATGTTTCATTTTCACAAATTTTAGTTGTTGAATAGGATGATATGTGTACGTATACAAGTCAACATTTTGAAAAGCATTTGCATGCATATTGATGTTTTTACGATTATAATGTTTTGCAATATTTCAAAAATCGCCGGATCGGTTTTTTTATGAGGAATTGTACCCTATTCCTCAAGCTGGGCTTGAATAAGGTCTTGACTGGACTGGTCAGTAGGTTACAACGACGCCCATCATGCCTCGATGTCCTTGCTCCTTAATAAACATTAACTGGATTCTCAACGACAACCGAGAATGTTTAAATGATATCTCTTAGCTAAACATTTCATCTGAGACCTATTCAGAAGACCCAGAAGATCCTAACACCATGAATTAGTTGAAAAATGTACATTTCCTATTTTCAACTTTTGAAAAGGAGGGTAATCCTCTTTCCGGTAGAATTGCGGAATAATGGATAAGACTTGGAAACCCAAAATTGCATGAACATTTGCCTGAATAGACGAATATATTTTCCTTAAAATGTTGTGATTCTAACATTTATAGCTTTCTTGTGGTTACATATCAAACCCGCTTTGCGTTTTCAGTGACGCTCGGTATATAAAGTAAGCTTTATCAGACGCATCCCATTAGAATATTCAGGACGTTATACGTTCTTATTAAAGGAGGGTCCCCTGACCATACACATTTTACTCACTTAACTGATACACCCAATCGATACATTTACCGGTTCACTGCTGTATCTTCAGTAATTGATCGTGATTTGTGCAACCTTTTCAAATACGGGCTACAAATTACTCTCTTTGCAAAACAGAGGGACCTTAAGATTGATGATACATCCATTTCTGTCAGTATAGCCATATATCAAACTACTTTTGAAAAAAATATACATGGTTCATCTTCGGTGCTGATGAAAAATGTGTTTTGATGGTTTTATGATTTGGAAGAAAATCGTTGATAAATAATAGAGTTGAGAATTAAGTTAACATGTTTCGATGACCCTAAGTAAAATATACGTTGCAGTCCCATGAAATTGTAAAAAAAACATGATACTCAATCAAACGTTTTAAAGACTTGATTATCAGTCGCATAACCTACCATTTCTACAGCAAATTAGCCTCGATAACTCTTGTTAGAAACATGAATTTGAAAGCTTTTTTGTATATAAACATGTTATGAAACGGTATTGTGATGCTTAAATGTAGTGCATGTGCGAGATCGAATAAAAGGCCTACATTAAAAATTGATTTTCAACATATACTATATAGAGCTTAGAAATAGTATTACTTATGATGCTTCAATAAACCTAGGCATTACATCAAAACAACTCAGGAACTATTTTTCTGTCCTTTTTAGCGGCGCGCATTTATCAGGCATCAAGGCGTGAAGCGACCGACTCCATCAGTCCAATGAGAGTTTTCATTACTTTCATTTAGCCGTTGATCGAGTATTGTTGATGATCACAGCCAGTGAGGAACAATGACGAAGAAAACAAATGGGGAGAGCCAACGATTTCGTTTCTGAAAAATATCATTTGATTTATCTTAGAAAAGAAACCAGTTTCGTAAAAGGTGATAACCTATGTTAAATATTCTGTCGTTCGCATTCGCGTTCCTAACCTTTTTTGGCAAACGCATTTATAAACCATTCATGCACAATTACAATGCCTTAAATGCTTATGATCAAAGTCATAAGTGATTAACGAATGAACGCAAATTTAAAAAGGTGATATGGGGAAGTTAAATTTGTGTGTCACTGTATAATTATATATTTATATGCATTTTTATATATTGTTCAGTTTTGAATTATATTTTAAAGGTACATAAGTGATAAACAAATAAAGAAAGACATAAACGCGAGTTTTTAGCCTTTCAATACATACACATTATTTACACAAATAGGCGCACGCAGTTGATTTAATTTTTTCAAAATATTGGTGTCAAAATGACAAATTCATGAGTGCTCCTGTCGTTTCGAAGAACTAAGCGACCGACACGGAACAACAATATTTACCCACAATCCGTCTCTTTATTATGAGTAATAAAGTATTAATGACTCTGAACGCCCGTTGAACACACCTGTGGCGGAAAGGTGCCCGATGGAATATTGACAGATACTTTGTTTAGACTGGACCTGATACAAACAACGAATTACGTTTGATAAGAAGTCGAATTTTTAGCGGTTGTTTGTATGACTTTTTCTTGTCGAAAAATCAAAGATTCTTATCTAGTTATAATTGTGTGTTTATTTCTTTTGCTATGTTTAGGGGTAATGGTGCGGCCAACGGGACTTTGCGTCTGCGTCTGCGGAATCAAAATAAGTATGAAACATAGTAATTTCTGCGTAATTATTACCGCTGGGTTAACTATGTTTAATACCAATTCAAATTCCACAGACGCAGAGGCAGTCCCGCTGGCCGCACCATAAATGTGTCAAACTATCAAACTATGGCAGCTTTATTTAATGAATCCGACAACCACATAGAACTCTACGATGAGTATTTTGTATATATTTTTACTTATCAGCGGATTCCGGTGTTTGTTTAAAATCAATCTACAGATGATAAACCAATAATAGTTGGTAAGTTTATGCACAATGTAATCGAATTCGGCAACCCATTTGACCGAATAATTTTTACCCAAATGACGTCACAATATTTATGCATCCTTCTCAAAACAGCAAAAATCCCTGAGCGATGTACTAAACCCTTTTTTTGCTTAAGCTTTCATCAGAGCACAATTCCATTGAAACAGACCATGCGCTATCCTGACATTGCATGATAGCCTCGATTCAGTTATTTGGGATGGCGAGTACATTATTGGCACGGGTGACGTCATCAAACGATAACCATTGTTATAACCATAAGGTTGTGTAGAGTCATAAACCAAAATTCGCTTAATACCACATGTTTGTAGGTCGTCCATAAGCCTTCGTCATAACTGTTTACCTGACAATCTTTCACGTCCCGATGTCAAATGAACGTCTGTTTTTGATAGTTTCGACTTTGACGCAACGTGGGTGAACACTTTGTCATAAAATGCTTTTAAAAGTAGGCCTGCCAAAGAATGATACTCAAATGCCGTTGGTATCTGCTTGATACATATGCAGCCAGATTATGTTGAGGACCAAATCGCGTATATTGCATATGCCACTAAATTACGGGACTGGATATACAATATATCATAACAATCCTGCAAAAATTATTCGAACGGCTGATAGTAATCATATATTCGATTATACTTGATTAAGGGGGGCATCAATTCTAAATATTTTTTTTCACCGTTTTATATGACTAAATTAAAGCCCATATCAAAAGCTAATTATATTTTCCAACATTTTTCGATGAAAAGTTGGATCTCCTAGTATCCTATATTTCAACCTTAAAACCATCCAGACAACACTGCTATGACAAGATTCACACAACATTGAGTCAGCATAGTTGAAATGAGTGACGTTAACCAACATAATCATGGCAGAATATTGCTAATCTCATGTCTATATGCTTTCAATCAACGACCAATTAATGTGATTGGATTGGAAGGCAGTGAGAAAATGAAGAAATTGTGTAAAAATGATGTTGTTTTGCTGTTGGTGTTTGATTATAAGACCTGTGATATATTGAAATAATTCGATTTATTCGCGACTCGAGTGTTTTCGAAAACAGGTTTGGTACACCACGCAACAACCACCCCACAGGTATTCACATGATATAAAGGCAAGATATATTGAAAATGCTTACCTTAAGATATACAAAATTTAGTTTGTATTATAATATAGGCTCTCTGAACAAATTAAGCTGTTAGGCGGAACCTTCCTCAAAGCTATCTATACCTTCGCACCTTGTACAAACCTACTTTACTCCTACACTTTATCCGGCCTTTTTGTCTCGGCACAAAAATCCGTCAACGCCCGGACAAGTGACGGATACCTGTAATCCGAGGGGTTCCATTCAAAAATAAATTAAAAGTGATTTTTTTATGCATTGGAAAATCGACTCCAAATATGACATGTATTGTCTATGCTATGGCGAACTTGTATCTAGGCTTCCTCGCAGAAATTTAACATTTAATTCACATTCATATATATTTATATAAAAAGTTATTTTAAATATCCTTCTATGATATGTATCAGCAGTCATGTGGCTTTTTAAAATGTTCACATGATGAGTTATATCTTTAAACATGGAAACCGGCAATTTATTGTGTTTAAGTAAATCGGCTCTAAACATGATAATATTTCTACGATAAGCATCAAAAGGCATGTGATGTATATCTAATCTCAAATACTTATTAAAGTCTTATATTGAGCAATCATACTCTAACATGGATACCTGCAATTTACTCGGTGGCTGCTAAAGATACTCCTTTTCAGCGCAAACCGACTCGTTTTCCTCAAGCACCGTCGTCTAATTAAATTGCGAGCAAGAGGATGCGTTTGAAAAGGGCAGCAAATGAAGAAATCGAGTTTGGCGCATTGTTTGTGCTTCTTTTATTTCTTTGTTTTTCTTTTTTTTTTCATTCAATGTTTGTAATACTGTTTCGCTTTCGCATTGCGTACGTGTAAGTTAACAGGTTCTTGTCTGTCCATCGAAGAGCTCACATCATCATCGCCATTCGAAAAACGCGTTCAAAACGTTATATGAAGATAAACGCTTAAAACATGTCGGAGAGTAAGTACTTTTGAGTCTACTAGATATAAGATATAGAGGTGCTGTGACTTCATTAATGTTTTTAACGCTAAACTCAATAAATGGCTCATACTTTGCAATATGAAATCTGAAAATATAATGTGGTCAAAGCCTGTGACGTGTAATCCAATAGAATCAATTTTAATACTTAATTTCAAGACTTACTTCTCAACCCCTCTTTCAATCTTCTTCGTTGGATGCACCTTTGGATTTTCAGCCTGTGGTGATATTTCCTTGCACCACCGTTGCCGTTTTGTTCTGGAGCGGGTGATGCGTAGGATAAACAAGTTTTGAGTTCCACGGAAAGAAGGTAAAAAAGGGTGTCGTTGAAAGTGATGAGATGGCAATTGTATCTTCTAGCGCAAGGTCATTTTGTAGTGTGGAGCTATAGAGTTACACACACCTTGCTGAGTTTGAAATAAAAAATGACACACCTATTTAAAATATGCTGAGGTTTTCTATAGAGTTCAATTTGAAATTTTGACTTTATGAATGAACATCCTGTATCATGAAATAGATGTTAGGGTCTTGCCAGATGGGACGATTATCCCAGCTTTTTCTCATGCAACAAACCGTGTTTGCAATGTGTTTCTTTTACGAAACTTGGCTAGCTTTATAAAACGCAAAGAGCAATTTTGAGTTTCACAAATGGAGGAAAATCGGTCGGTTAGAGTGAAAGAAAGCGAAAAAAACTTCCTATTTGGCAAGACCTTTACATTTTAATGAATTTGATAACAAATAAATATATGAATGATAGTCTTTTATGTATGCGTAAGTCTTCTATTTAGTTCAATTTTAAAATGTGACTTTACATAGAAAAGTGAATGCCCTGTACCATCAAACTGGTAAATCATGGGAGAGATTGAGTCGGTATGTATCGATATGTCATCATGGTTTGAAGGTTATTCACGAGTATAATGAAATGATGAGTACCTAAAAGGTGATGACCTTTTTGGGATGGGCCCTATCATATATTTCAATGAACCGATAGAGGCCGTGGTTATGAAAAATGCACGTTTTCCCTGGATCGAAATTTAAAAGCTTCTAAATACCATTTTTAGATGACTTGTAATAGGTACATGCATGGCATACAAAATATATTACAATTTGATATATCTCGCCTCATATCTAACATACAATTGTAAGTCGGAGTTTGAAGCTTAGAAACAGTTCTTAATACAGGAGTACCAAACGAGCCATTTTTGAAAAAGTGTCTCATTTTACTGCATTTGGTCTGAAATGAATTCTAAACTTCTTTAAACATGATAATCATTTGTATTTATCGAATGGTTTTATTCTCAAATTGCCAGCAAGGAACAAAGAAAATATCGTGCCAGCAACTTTGAACAAATTTGCCAGCAGAATAAAACATTGATCTACAGAAGTGTTGATTTTGTGCATAGTTTGAAAAAGTATCTTTTTGGACTTTATTATGTAACTCTTATATGTACCAGTGCATCACAGTAATTATGCGATGCTTAAACTCCATTTTATTATAAACCAAATGCTTTATAGGCTATTAGAAACATATTTTAAACTTAAGTTTTATTCTTATAAAATGCCAGGAAAATACGAACTATTTGAAATACAATATTTTATCTATTCTGTTCTGAGAAAATGCCAGCAAGATAGATATATGAAAAGAAAAGATATTTCACAGAATAAATCGCTGGGTACTCCTGTTAATATTCTAGGCGCGACTTCAATATTAGCATGCGCAACCGCAGTGTCCAGTTTTACCCCTTACTTTAATCATACGTTTCGAACGGATTAGAATCGGCCTTAATTGTTAATGCTCTTTGCAGTCAAATCATTCATCTGCTTGATTCATAAACTGTTTTAATATTGTCAAATATCTAAGCATTATTCTAAGTTTCAACAACATAAAATAGTGGGCTAAGATTTGTTCAGGGTAGAAACTCCACCTTTCAAAAAATTTATTCCGCCTTTCTAGACAGATTTTTATCTTAAGGTGAACCGCGGCACGTTTCAATGATGTCTCGTACCAGAAACCAAACAAGAATGGTAATATCCTCTTTTTCCTGTTTTTACCCCCTTTTCCCAGCAAAAGCACAGCAATCCATCAGGAGCGAAAAATCACCCCAAACAGCATCGTTTGGCCTTATCGAAAAGAACGTTCTATTGGTTTATCTGGAAATCGATTTTGTGTAGGGTTTAAGTTGGTATATTTACCATTTGGTTTATGAAACTCATAATTAAATCCTACTTTTTATTTTTAGTATATTGCCGAATTCATGAAGGATACGATAACATTCAAATTAATAATAGGTGTTTCGCTTAAAGACATTATTTAACGTTCTCAAACTGATAGAAGGGTTCGGTTCGCTCAAAAAAAAACTGAGATTGAAGAGAGAGTGAAATGCATCCCATCAGTCTTCTCAATAAAAATCAATTCAACTAAAAAGTCATTTTACTTTTTTTGCTCTGCTTTGTACATGAGGACATTTTGCTGTTTTGTTTTGTTCTATTTGTTGTCTGTTTACTGTGTTTTGGGCACAGAGATTGAAAGGATTCAAATCACATTTAACATAATATAATATAATTTCATTTCATATTTTACATTATATCATTTAATTTTATAGCAGAACATGATGCGACAACTAACTGCTGATTAAAAAAATTATAAGAGTAGCTTTTCCAATATTTATTTAGCTTGCATACATACATGTAGGTATAAGATAAACAATGAATAAGTAGTTTAACTTTAAACTGGAATTAAGTATATCCTTAATAATATCCACTAAATATTGATTGTTACATTTAAAAAATCAATTTACATACTAAATGGCATAACGAGAGACGGAAGTCAAGGCTAAAACTGTCAAGCTGTAGACTTGACTTTGGTTTCTAAAGAACATCGGTAAGCGGTTTACTTGAATTCTTATATCCTATAATAGCTCAATCCTTTTGATGTAAACATATCAACAATTTGTATATTGGCATTAGTGGTCCTCCGTGGCGCAATGAATGGGGTCGGGAACTTTTGTACATGTTTACAAAGCGTTCGGCAGGCCAAACAAGCGGGATCGAATCCTCGGTAACGTTTTTCGGCAATCCGTTTTGGCTTACTTGTTTTAACACTACTACTTAGTACTGTGTTTATACTAAACTTCCTAAAAGGCATCATGTTGAAATAAATATTTAGATGATTATTCACAATAATTTTTAGCTATTGCTATTATTATTGAGTCAGTGTCTAAAGAGGTCGAAATGAATTGGCGACCGAAATAAAATGGCCTATTTCGACGCCAATAATAAGTTCAAGTTATAACCTATAAAAGGCCCTTTTTAAATATGATACAAAGTATGATGTGCATGTTATTATTTGTTGTTTTTTTTTTTTGTTTATTTTCTTTGAAAAAGGGACAGTTTTATTTAAAGTCGCCCTGACTGGAAATTCTATCCCAACAAAAACCAGTCTGTTTACAACTTATTCCACACTTCTTTGAAGTATCAACAAAAATAGGACTTCGACACATTTCACGCCCATCTTGCGTTTTGATAAGAAAGTGATATTATTGTTGTCTTCATTTTTTGTCCTCTTTTATTGGAGAACTATTTTGTTTAAGCGTTTCACGATGCATCGTTATTTACTGATTTCGAACAGATGAATATGATAAGTCGCCATACTTTATCAAATCAAATGATGTTCATATCAAACTTTGTGCATTGAAGTAGAATATCAAATAATCTTTAGGTTGATTTCTTGCATTTTAGAAAGAACAAAATAACATCCGTTACATATGTAGCGTATATGAAGATAGCGTATATGAAGATGATTATTTTAACCAAACGATGTCCTTTCAAAGGTGACCCACACTGTTCCTGGGTTAGGACAACAATTAAACAAATCCGTTGAATAGATCCGTAAAAAAGTGAAACCTCCTTCACAAATTATGCAAAAAAATTTCAGCAAAGATTGTACTTTCCAAGGTGACCCACTCACTGTTCTGGGTTAGGACAACCTTTAACGAATCCTGCCTGTCAATCACTGTCTTGTTATGAAGAGCCTGAAGCAAGAAATTGCAGGTTACTTTGGCATGTGTTTGTGAAATAATGAGGTCTAATGATTTTCGGTATCGATATTGATATTAATCTTTTTCACTTAAGGATTCCTCTAGTAAAGTATGCCCTAAAAGAAACACGTTTTTTCTCGAAAACGGGGTCCAGAATTGTCGAGATAACTAAATGAAAATCAAGGAAGTTTCTGGTCCACCCCAACAAGTGTAAAAAAAAACATTATAGTGAACCCCCATTTAAGAGAATTTCATCAATGCGGGTATTGGAGCAACTTTGATGGTGCAGTACATTGAAAATCAAAACAAATCCAAAACAATGTACTCTTGCTAACTCAACTGTGAACACTGCAATAACTACTGTCTTCCTGATTTCTCTTTTTATTTTTTTTTTTTATTTTCATTATTTGCACATAAATGTTAACGAATAGGTTAAGTAGACTTATAAATAGCGTAAGACTTCCCCGTTCCTTATTGCTTCGTTTTATTATTTGAAATAATCTCATGATAAAGAATATCTTCAAAATCAACATTAAACAGTTCTCTATATTCAAAATTGTCAATATCACCTTATGTTATCATGTTCTAAACGAATTTTACTATATATGAGACATGACAAAATCATAATCATCCAAACATTATATATCTGCTATTATCATTTCATTCTAGATAAGACCATATTCGCATGACAATTCCTATTTCTTTCTTCACTAAGTTTTTTGACAAAAATGACTAATGCGCTCTCATCAGGAGTACCCAACGGGCCATTTTTGAAATAGTGTCTCATTTTACTGTATTTGGCCTGAAATGAATTCTGATCTACTTTAAATATGATTATTACTTGTATTTATTGAATGGTTTTATTCTTAATTTGCCAGCAAGGAACACAGAAAATTTCGTGCCAGCAACTTTGCACAAATTTGCCAGCAGAATAAAACATTTATATACAGAATAGTTGATTTTGCGCATAGTTTAAAAAAGTATATTTTTGGGCTTTGTTATGTATATCTTATATATACTAGGGCGTCACATTAATAATTTTATGCTTTACTTCTATTTTATTGTAAATCAACAACTTTTTAGACTATAAAAGACATATTTATAACTTTGGTTTTATTCGTATGAAATGCCAGGAAAATACGAAATATTTAAAATAAAATATTTTTTTCTATTCTGTTCTGTGAAAATGCCAGCAAGATAGATATTTCAAAAGAATAGATATTTCACAGAATAAATCACTGGGTACTCCTGTCTCATCTATGATTGGTCACGTTCGAATTGTTTGCCGCTGGGATCTGAAAGATATCAATGGCATTCGAGTCGTTTCCGCCCACACACAATGCCAAAAATAGCAAGCAGTTGAAGATAACTTTGAGAAAGAAAAACATGAAGTTGGATGTGGCTATTTTTGTGAGGCGGCAATTTTTCTATTCATTCCATGTTATAGTTTTGTTTTAAATGTTGAACGTTAAGTGTTCTTATGTCTAAATTCCAAAAGAAATGGTATATTCAAAATTGTGTCTTTTTTTGACAAATTTAAATCTAATATGGCAAAAGAAAATGATTTTGTTCGCTGTTCATGATGGACAGTAAATAAAACGAAACGAATAGTGACGTTCGGTCTTATGTATGAGCCCGTCATAACTGGACCCCTCAATTTTATTAAAAAGGTCGAACAGGGGACCACTTTGTTGGTGATAATATACATGTAGACGGTCTACAATACACTGATTCATGATGATTGGTAGCTAAAATATACTGACGCAAAGTAAAAACGCAAGTGTAAATTCAAACTGTTGTATTTCAAAAAGTAACGCATTATCGTCAAATTGTCACATAATATTGTTGTAAATGTTGTTAATCTATGACCAAGATATCGTTAACATTCAACGTTCAACTCGAACATTAATATACCATTTTTTCCCATGAAGTCACAGTTTTTACCATACAAGATTATGTATGGTATGCTTAAGTCTTGTTTACCTGTATTTTAGCGTAACGCTTGTGGCGTAAAATTCTTGTTAAGTATAAGTCAGACATGGGATTTTAAAACGCCGATCGATCGCCGATTTATAGGTCTTAACTTGGTATGTCACACATGCGATTTTGCTTGCGATTGTCCTGCGATTCCTTATATATTCCGATAGAAATTAAAAAAAAAATGATTTCAAATTGTTTTAAAATGTGTCTATGACAATAGTTATGCTTGTTAAGTAAAATTATCATTAACATCTATAAAACTAATATATAAAA
>LQRL01172362.1:1940-12765 GCA_001703475.1 Hydroides elegans
ACGTATTTTCATCGCCATGGTTTGTAAATAAATTGAGATGGAGGGGGTATATGACTTACACCGGTAGAATCAGCTAATTCTAAATTTAATTATATGTTAATTTCAAGGGAAAAGCAATGTGGCAACCATTTTAAAACACGGTGTAAAGACAACCAAAAAATGAAAATTCCACTCGATTTTATGCATAAATAGCCGAAAACATGCATAGTTAATCCTATGCAAACAAAAAAAGGGGTTGAAGACTTAGAGGCATCGTTGGTAGCTCAAAAAAACTAAAGGGGCAGTTTTATATAGGGAATAAACAGCCGTGGTCTAGATTCCTAATCATATGATTTATAGATTAAAAATGTAACGTGCTTAGAGGCCAGCGCAATGTAGTGAAATGACCGAAAATTTGTGTTATGATAAATGCTAGTTAAAATTTAATTTAATATTATTATAAAGTTATAACAATCGGCAGTTAAACCGATGTTTGACATATGGTGATTCTAAGAAATGAAAAATTACACTTCCCGGCAATCGTAATTTTCTAAATGATATTATGGAGTAATGAATGATTAGCGTTTTCTCAATTTAGCCTTAGAAGCCTTTTTTGAAGTGTTTGTCTTAAGTAAATTTTGTTCAAACAAAATGTTTCGTTAATTAACATTGACGTTTTTCTTGCTAAGATGAGCCTTTCGGCCAGGGTGTAGCATAAGGGTCGAACCCCTCGGTAATTTCGAGGGTAAATCAAGATTACCGAGGCAGAATTCAGGTACCCTCGAAAAAATACCGAGGCAGAATTCTGGGCAATTTATAAGCATATGTTAAAATATTTTCCCCGTTTTTTCTGCCAATAGCGCTTGATACAATGGAAAATCTGTACACTTAATTTTATGATTATATTATACATGAAAATCAGTGTGCGCTTAACGCTAGCGCGACCGGTAACGGTTCCGTTAGTCCAGTAACTTTTTGAGGTTATGGGCAGCAGACCAGTATAAAATCTGGAAATTAATAATTTCACAGCTCATATCCTGATTCTTTGATTCGCCCCTTCGGTGCCCGCATATGTGAGTACCTTGTGTTGTCGAATAAGTTAGCAATATCACTCTGTGATTTGAAGCAGTATCGTTGATAATAATTTTGACACGAATATTGATTGGTTTATATCTAATCATATAGTATGTGAATCAGGAGTGTCGCTTTTTGGTAACAACGTAACATTAAGGTACGGACAGCCAGCGGCGAAATATTTCGCAATCGCAAATTAATTTAAAGAAAATATAGAAACCCTGCGATATTGTTTCTAGACTAAGTCCCCAGCGATAGAGCGAAATCTGTTCACGCACATTTTGCGATTTCTATGTCAGAAATAATTTGGTAAGAAACAGTGCAATAAACAAAGGCTTAAACGGATTGTTTGTGTGATTGCGCTTTCTGTCTTTGCGATTTTGCGAAATCAATTGCGAAGTCTGCGATATTCTTTGTTTTGTCTGGGAAATGTCAGGGGTTTTATTAAAGATTTAATGAAATAAAATTGTTTCGAACTAAGGAACATACATAATCTACATAGATTTCTACATAATTAAGATCACCCCAACCAAAACTGTACAATTAACTGCTAATTTAAACTTTATTTTAGCGCTATGTTAACCGCTTGAGTCTCATTTGCATAGTGTATTAGATCGATCACAAAACTAGTTTAAAACTTTTTTTTCGAAAACAGATTCATTGATTCTATTGATAGAGCCTACAATTTTCTAACGCAGCAGAAACTATGAAAATGAGCTAGGCTCTCATAGGATCTAGTATACTATGAAGACCAATGGAAAAGACCGCGTAGATATAAATTCTAACATACATTTTGTAGACCATCATTCAATATTATTTGATAATATCCATATGAAATTTTGATAGATACGGATGATTTGTGTTATTGTCAGAATCAATTCCTCTTATGATAACATCAAAGTGAGCGAATAGAAAACTCAAATGCGTCAATACAGATTACATTTTATATATTTGTCGAATAGTTAATGACTAAATTTACAAGATATTTAATTTGAATATAGAAAAATGAATATCGCAAAACCAATTTCGCGAGTGCGTGAACACACTGCGTTTTAAATCGCGACCCAAGAAATCGCAAAATTCTGCCTGTCCGTACCTTTAAAGAAAAACACAACATTACCAGTCACTCTGTCATATACGAATCCGGTCTCTAGAGTGCTGCTAGAGTGTCGTTATAAATAATTCTAACAATGATAATCCTCGGGTACACTTTAACTCCCGCGAATTTTGAATCAGCCTAATGTATACTCATTAAATGCATTCCTGTATTATCCAGAACAAAATTTCGCTCGCGCCTTCGGCGCTCGCCGGTGATAACTAATATTTGTCATCACATTTCGAGTGCGAACATCCTTTGGACGGTGTACGTTGCTTTAAAGGGGGCGCTTGCTATCGAATCCGTAAAAAATAGGTAGACATCCAAAAGAAATAGTGAACGTCGAGCCAGTTTTATTATTATTTTTTTTTGCATAAGCGCGAATTAGACTTTTTATCAGATTTATACAGATACTCCTCATGTACACTTTAACAAGCCTTAACTGAAAAAAGTCCTTCAAGAGTTATATTTAGGCGGGAATGGAGAGGGTAGCATAAATTAAAGGTTTGCCAGGATAAAGGGGGGGGGCTGGATAACGTGAGTTACCGAGGCAGATAGCGGGTACCCTCGAAAAAATACCGACCCAAAATCGAATCTACCGAGGAAGAATTTAGGTACCCTTCGAAAAATTACCGAGGCAGAATTTTGGCTTATGCTACACCCTGTTTTCGGCCATCGCAATTTTCATACCTTAATATTCAAAATAAAAAATGGAAACATATTTTATTGTTAAGACGACCCCAAGACCATTCAGAAAATGCATAGTTTCAAGAGTTAACAAGAAATGGACACGGAATGGTATTAGCCACTGGACTAGTATATGTGTTTTTGATGGTTTTGACCTGATTTGATAAATTTAAAGAGGACAGATTGGAATTGCCATAAAATTTTACAAAATACCAATTAGCCTTCAATTAATCGATTCCGGTCAAATCTACCAAATGCTTTAAAAATAGTGAACTGGTGAAAAAAATAAGCATATACATTAAACTAAAATCACAGTGTCAAGTTCAACGGCATTAAACCCCGGATCACCAGTGTCTGTTCCTGGCCCGGAAAACGCCACCGGAAAACTCATATAATTCTAGTTGAGACATAGTGCATAGGCCAATATGCTTTCGAAAATGGTATGGTAGCGTTTTTGTGGAATGCTTGTATTTAATGAATACTACCTTGCTTACAGGCGTTTCTTCAGTCAATAATGAGTTTTGGCGGTTATCGTATTCTGATGATCCTGCACCTTATGGTCAATTATGGATCAGGATACACTGCATCTGACGCAAAGTGTAGGTGGCATGTGGCCGCTGTAGCAACGTCTGAGCTGCATTGGAGCGATAACTCTGTTCTGACACCAATAGAAGAAAGAAATATGACGTCAAATATGACAGGACTTGAACATATCCAAGGAATGAATCGCGTAAGTAAAAGGCATTTTAAAATATTTTTATGATTATGTGTACATTTAATAACAAAATTTATGAAAAATGAAATTTATGATAAAAAAAAATATGATTAAAAAAAAAAAAAGAAATTGAAAGAAATATGTAAAGGATTGCTGAGCATTTATTTGAATGAATTGCAGTTGTACTAAACAGTTGAAATGATAGCAAATGCATCGTATTATCAAATATAAAATTTATTTATTGTTTACGTATGTCTATTTTTCTTGCAGTTTCAACTTGAAAATCTACAATATAGTATTCTACTTACGATGCAATGTCAAGAGTTAGTAAGTAAATTATAGTTTATTTTCAAAGGGGAAAGAAAAAGTTGATTTTGACTTAATAAGAAGTTAAGAACATGTAACTAAAGGAAACAAAACTCGTAGAATTTCCCTCATTCGTATAAAATGGTATGCATTGGCTATCGAAAGGATAATTTCATATATTTAAATGAAGCTTCATAACAACTGGTCTTCCCCGCGTGGCCTAGTGGTTAAGATGGTTGACTCACCATGGTCTGAATGAGTGCATTGCGCTAATCAGAAGATCGCTGGTTCGAGTCCCACTGCGGGTGATAGACACATATCGACCCACCCAGTCGAAGGAAAAAATGGGTACCTACTGGAAACAGTAGGGGGTAAAGTCAGGGATGTGGGTTGCGCCTGCCCCTACCCACGTGGTAGAACGCTTATAGACCGGAGCCATTAGGTCGCCGGTATCCGAGGGGCCTTGAAGGCCTGTGGACAACTTTACTTTACTTTACTTTCATAACAACTGATACAATCGTAAGCAACATGATACAAAGTACTTTTTTATTGAATCCTCTCAAATTCTGCTAAATGCTATTTAAGACTAGAGAGCAAGCCAGTGCGCATGTGTACGCTAGTGGCGCCACCCCGCGTGTCAAAGTTGAGTATGCACCTTCGCGTAACGTCACGACGTGGGGCACAGAGATTGTTCGCTTCATGCAGGGAGCACCATTGGACGCTCTACATTACGGTAAAGTGAAACCCGTGTTCAAACAAAGATTTAGATATGGGCGTAAAATATCAAAGCACGTCCAAAAAGTAGATCATATAGGCATGTACTAGCGATTAATTATAAAGAAGTTGTGTCTTCAATAAGTTGAAAGAAATTTAGTGCGTCAGATGACTTTTCGGAATGATCCTGTCATATTCTTATTATGAAAGAAGCTAGGCGATTGGATACAATTAAGTTTTCTTTTTTTAAAGACAATCAAGAATGCGAGAGCTTGTTATGCGAGATCATGTGGTTTGTGCCACTTCCACTGGATGCTTCTTCTTACGTTGTGCGCATTCACGTGTTGGATCAAGGCTTGTCGATGTCGCCTCAAGAAAATGTGTAAGAAATGTATTTAGACAACATGAATTTGATTAAATTAATTTAACATTGTTTTTGCATCATGTTTGCCGTTTGAGCTTATAATTATTTTACAGGCAGTCCTTAGATAATTAAAAATCATGTGTATATGAAAGAGATCGATGACTCTTAGAACTTATTAAAATATAATTTATTTTAAATCGAACTTATGAAATTAAATAGATTGAACTTCGACACATTAGAATGAATTTAAAATAAAACTATTTTTTTAGCATCAGTTTTTAGTAGGTTTATATGCTGTCTATATATGCCCTATATTCGATATATTTAGCTATCTTTTCCAACACTTAAATACTTTATGACTTTTTTTAGCCAGAACGTCGTTTCGAATGGTTTCGATGTCATGGCCACTGCTCCACCAATCACGAACAGCCTCGCAGCGGAAATAGCCAACTCGTCTTCGATCGCACATGCGCATTCAGCTGCGCAGCTTCCGGTGATGACGTTACTGCTTGGTCCACATAAAGACATTGTGGCTCTATCGACAGACTTCAAAGATGTGACTTTTAAAAGGGTATGGGTTTCTTAAGATGGCTGGGTTATGTATTGTTTAAAAGGTTTTGATATGGTATTGTGTGTTTTTTTTGCGTCTGTATAATGTATTGTTCATGCTTGAAAAAAATATTTGTTTCAAATATTGGATAATAGGCTTGTTTTCATGGTTGCTAAGATTAGTGCGTTTGTTTGATAACCATTAGTCTCTAAGTCAGATAATGTCGGGATCAAATAGATCTACATTACTCAAACGTCTGATGCGACGAATGAAAAAAAAACCAAACAAAACCATTAAATTTCTTTTATGTATTTACTGACACATTGTTAGAAAAGTAATGATTTTGTTTATATTACACCACTGATGAAATAAATAAATGTTAATGAGTCAGATAGATTTAAATGTATGTGTAGTCTAATTGCATTCTATGAACACAAGCATAACATGAAATATCATGAAATCATAATTATACATTTTTGGCTTTTTTCTGTGTTATACTTTCAGCTAGAAGACCTTATACAGCAGCGCGACTCTTTTGTGTGTCAATGCGATGAAGTCATACAGCCCATGGTCATTTCTTTGTCCGATCGCATCCTGTTCTCAAATACGGTAAGTTTTATAAACAATATGACACTGAGGCCGTGGTTGCATTTGCGTGAAAAATAACACAGATTTTGTCATGCTTTCCAATGCTTTCCCTATGGGGAACGCTAGCTTTTATTGACGCAACAAGCGTATTTGGCGTTTCATAAGGAATACATTGGAAAGTCCGAAAAAAAAAAAAAACACTTTTTTTCACGCACATTCAACCACAGCCTTACTTCTATCATAGGAAGCACTTACAGGTAACGAAGGTCAGTTCGCCAGTTTTCTATAAATTAGCAAAGTACCATTTTTGCCAAAGGGTCACATTAAATGGAAACCTTTCAAGTCCTCTAAAAGAGTCCTTTAATATTTAGTCTTCTCTAACATTGTGATAAATTTATATTCATATTTAACCTTTACAATAGTGTTAATGACCATGCAACTCGATGAGCAATAATATATGCTCATCAAAATTTATTTAATATTGACCTACTGGCCTATTTGTATTTCTACTGCTCTTTTTGTACTGCACGTTTGATATTTATGAAATCTCAAAAATTAACTACACGTATCGGCTATATCCTGTATTACCCTCCCCCTCCATGGTTAATATCCCATATACGAAAAAAACGGGCGTTGAAGTGATTTAAGCCCTCTTATATGGGACCATTACAGGATATGGCGCACGTATCGTCCTTTGATTTTCTTTTTTTTTCCACAGCGTGGCGTTTACGAGCTTCGCGGTAACTTCCTCGACCCTTCGAGCGGCAATCTGACCAACCCGGAAGTGACCTCTGACCTCGTTCTTGACCTTTGTGTACGGCGCCTCGTGGCTCCCGTCAACCTGGCCACGCTACCTCAATACGTCTACGCCACTGGCGGATGTCTCGATTGTGGGGCGTTGTTTAGGGCGGAGTTACAGCCGGGACAGGGTAAGCGAAGTGATTAAAATGGTTTGAAACGTTGTATGTGTAGTATAACAGGAAACAAGCGTGATTTAAAACAACACATTAAACTTTATTAACGACTGAAGATGTGCTTCTTGGTATGGATCAATTCAACAGTTTCCGGTAGTTTTGAGGGCTGAGTTGAGTTAACGAGTCATGATATTTTATTAACATTAACGAGCATGGGTTTCATAATTTCATTAGTTTTGAATAGTTATTTCTCAACGGATATTATCTTGATTTGAAAATACATGAAAAAGTCTGAAAAAAACGTCGTTTAAATTTAGATTGTTTGAATACAGGCTCATCACTCAACCTACTCCTACTGGAGGCGTGTCTCTGATCCGATGTTTCCGCCATGTTTCCTATTGTCGTATTTCAGGCTCATCACTCAACTTCACACGCCAGTCCCTCTACGTGACCTACTCTTACTGCAGACGTGTCTTTGATTCCGATATCTCCGCTTGTTTACTGCGCGATGTGGTCTACACGGGTATTCAGCAACTGGTCGCTCTGGTTGACCTCGATTTCAGCAATGGCACGCACGCCTATGCCGTTCTGCGCATGACAGGTATCTTGCGATCACGTGATAGATAACGACCTTTTAAAATGTATCATTCTCAAAACATTTGACATATACCTGGGTGGAATATACGGGGAGTGGAATCGAGGCCTAAAAAATAATCGTTTCGAATAAAGTTGCTTTTTATAGAACATTAATTTCACTGTTTCCTACGACTGGTTTTATTTGCGAGTGCAGTCGAATCGTTTCCAATCCCTACTATCTTTATCCCAGCATATACTCATAAAGAAACGAGGAAAAAAAAAGGAATGACGAAGGTCCTGCAATGAGCATATTGCCCTAACAAACATGAAGTAATATTATATCATAACCCCTACTTGATGTATACATGTTTTTATGTTCCATGTTTTCCAATGTTAAAAGGGGAAAAAACATAACAACGTCCCCTTTGGTCAGGCTCTTTAGATAGTTTTTAACATATTGAAGATGGAGCCACCGGCGCCAGATACTCAGGCCATACCATCTTGAGCTCGGAAAATCCAGAGTACAGTGGCATCAGTGTATCTCGACTTCATTCGCCGCCCTCCCTTTCGTCTCATGTGTATCTGTATGGCAACGACCTTTTACATAGGTAAGTGTGGACAAGGTTTGTTGTCAAGTAAAACATTTTTAAAACATCCATTTGAATTTTCGAATTTATGTTTCGCTTTATATGATTTGTTCCCTCTCGACTGTGTATTTACTTTTATGACATACAAAACGGGCATCAAAGTAGTTATTTTCACAAAAGTGGAAAAATGTTTCTTTCAAAGAACTCAAATAACTATGACACGTTTAAAAAATAAAAGAAGAAATCATAATGTTTTTTTTTCTGGTTAAATTTTAATGTGATGAACTTGTAAAAGCATAGTAAATAAGGAAAAGAAATAGGTTCCATAAGGAGACCAACTCTAAGTGATATCGAATTTTCTTTTCAATATGAGCTTAAAACAAACTCGAAATCATGTCACGTTATCTAAACTTACCTTGTTATCACTTGTTTTAAAATGGATTTTCAATGATAAATTTTTTATCAGTTTCGACGCTGGGAAGAACTGGTATCGTGTAGTCTTTAGCGGATCGGAAATCGTGCAGGTAGTCACTTCCAAAAAGGAACATGTGGCGATCTTGACAGATGAGGATGAGGTACTTAAAAAATATCGAATAATTACATTTAGTATTTTTTTCTGGATGACGTACTTTAAAAATATCGAATAATTTTACATTTTCCTGAATGTTTCGTAGCCATTCTATATCAAAATATTAGCAAATTAATTCAAAATAGTCACAACATCGACCATTTATTATTATGTGAAACTGTACATGTATGATGTTATCAAACCCACACTATTCTTTGAGCTGTACATTATGAATGACTGCAGTTCTGTATATGTATTTCAATTGTTTTCATTGTTTTAGTAGATGAACGTTCAGTATTATATATAATGCATATATGCTTCATATGAATAAGCTACATTGTAAGATATCAACATAAATATTCGCCTTTCACGTTGTCATTCGTCGTCCTTCTCCGTTCCAGATATTTGCCTGTTCCCTCAGCTGTACAGAAATGATCAAGATCTATCCATCCGTATCTTGGACGAGAGTTGAGACGGAATACGGTCCAACTTTGGATTCTTCTATGACCTTTATCACTTTGTTTTTTGATCATGAAGATCAATTATATCTGGTGAGCAATTTTATATTTTCTTTAAAAAGTCTTTAACAAGTTTTGCTGTTGAAAAATTTGTACATGTACCTTGAAAATTGATATCAAAAGTATTTCATGAGCAATTTTATTAAATGTATTTCAGAACTTTGATGATTGAAACATATTTGAATAAAGTGATGAATTAAAACATTAATCGTTATAATTGTTGCGTTAACAAGCCAACATGAGCAGTTAAGTTTGAACAAGCAGTTCGTTATCTAAATTTATAAACACTACCTGTCCGATAATTTGAATTTGATTGTTTACTCTTGGCAGGGAATAACTTTATTATAAGTCTACAAATAAGTTTTATGTTTCAGGTTGTGGCAACCAATGACAACAACGAGCCTCTAAAACGACTGCCTGTACACCTTGAGACACTGCTTGGTTCTCTTTCTGCCTCGGAACAACTCGTGTCGCGATTGCCTAATCTTTTAAGGTATATGTCTAGGCATATTTAAAGCCAAAACTGTTAGAATGTATGTTAAAAAAAATACCAAAGAAAGCAGAAACTAGGAAAACAATTTGCTAGCCCATGCAATTTACATTCACAAATCTAAACTCAATCAACGCGGTCTTTAAGTATTGTGTCTCTTAGTCATTATCCAGTTTGCTCGCGTCGCTTGTATTATATCCTTTTCATTTTTTCATTCATAATTGTTAAGTCATTTTATACATAATATTGTTTTCTTAGTGCGGAAGATGGACTGCTGTATAACTTGTGCCCGTACAGTAACATCCTCATTGAGACTCCTTCACATCAAAATAGCTCCAAAGTGCAGGTTCATTTTACAACTATTTCTTGTTAATATGGTTTTCGCTGTTTGGTAAGTTAGACAATTAAAACGTCACATCTTACTATTGAATGATTGATTGCGCGATTTTTATAGATAAAAAGCAGACATCGTATTATTTCATTCTTGTAGACTCTTACTGAGGCCTTTTTTCACAGCTTAAGGTTAAACTAAGGTTTCAATGTTATAACAACGGGAACTAAGTCTAAACTTAGGATGTATAATTGTCCCTTTTAGATTTTAAAATGAAGTCAGATTAGTACAAAAATTGTATATCAAAACATGTTGTAATATATATTTCCATACATTTCCCACAAAATTTTTCTTAACATCAGTTGACGACATTTGGCCCACCTGTGCTCTCGTCACAATTCGGTCTCCACAACAACGTCTCATTACTTGTGTATACATCACTCGTCACCAACCTACGTCATCATTCCTTGCGTCACTTGTACCGCACGTACGATGATCAATATGTGACCGCGGTGGACAGTTGGCGGGAAAGCATCAATCAGCTACAGGTTTGATAAAAAAACTATAAAATAGCAGTCAGATAATCTATGTATACCGGTACATTTATATTTGCGTAAACAATCTAAAGGTTACAATGACGATAATGTACATTTTCGGAATCGCTTTCAGATTAAAATATTAATGTAAAGGGTCTGGCCATACGGAAACGTTTTCGATTTGTCCCCCCCCCCCCAAACAAACCGGGTTTTTTTATTGTAACTTATGTGA
>LQRL01172372.1:25789-36457 GCA_001703475.1 Hydroides elegans
GTCTGTTTATGCTGTAAGATTCGGCATAAAAACATGCGAACAGCTCAAAATAGTGTTTATGCATTTTTTCCGAGTGTTTATGCTGAATGACCTGTCGCTCCAAGATTATTAAGGAAAATAATGCATAGTTTTCAAAGATAAATCTGTCTTGTCAAGAAATGTCCCTTATTTTTGAGGCACATGTTTGACAAAGAACATATTGCGCCAACACCAAATCGCACTTAAAACCTGCGAAAATTATCCGAATTATTTACTATGTGTCAAGTACAAATACGGCGACAGATTGTTTGGTCATTGTTTGGATTTTTAAGAACGTTCGCACCTCGCATGAATACTCGGACTGCCTTGATCGCGCTTCTCATTTTGAGGCATAAAACCAGTAAGTTTCAGCTCAAAATTATATCACAAAATCACTTTTTGAGGTTAATTTTGGCGATAGCGACGCTAAATTGAGTATTTGGCACACATTACATTCGTAGATTCCAGAACATCATCTTCCAAATCTTTAGGACCATTTTGAAATTTTACTCTTTTTGCGAAAGTCTTATTTTGTGGGCTAGCGCGACAAATTATATTTATAAGGGCGAAACTGTCAGCATAAACAGGCCTTAAGGTAAACCTACAGTGTGTCGCTTGAAAACAACAACATGCTACCTTACCCTCTGTTACCGGCGTCTTGATTCAATCCCGCAGAACCAACGATGAGAGATGCATGGATATCCTAAGTAAGACAAGGGAAGGCTCAACGCCAGGATTCAAGCAATTTCGTACTTAGTGTTCAAATACTGCCCTTAGTTTGCACATTGACTCTGGAAGCACATACAATTGATCTGGAGGAGAGGACCTTTGCCGGATTGATTGACAACCTCAGGGGGATGTTTGCCCCAAAAGAGCAAAATTCGACCCACGATTTCACTGCTGAATGAAGAGGGCAAGATAATTATGTCACTGCTATCGAAACGCCCGGCTAGCTTCTTTCTTAAAATGAATACATGTATTTATTACATGCTTGGCGTTGTGTTTTATAAAAAAAACATAAGGCAAGCTACTGGGCTTTCCAAAAGCTGTATTTTCCCGGTGACGCAATAATTAGGTCACAATGCTAATTTGCATATGCTGTTGCATTTATTGCGTAATTTTTGTTTTTAGCGTTACCATCCCGGGTGGCATGCCGATTGACGTTAATAGTAAAGAAAATCCATATTTTATGGTTTTAAATATTACGTTGCAACTTATCTATACGCCCATGCTAACAATCCAAACACCAAAGGCATATAATCGAAATAATACTTTATGCTTTCAGGAAAATACGGGAAAGTCATTGCCCCTCGGAAGACCGCCCGGGAGGGCCCTCAGACTTCGCCTTTGGGCCCTCCCGGACGGTCTCCCTCTGGGCAATAATTTCCCGTCTTTTCCTGAAAGCATGAAGTTTATTATAATACACCTCGGTCACTAAGGGCGGAATACCAAAAGTGGCAGGTCGCGTGAATCATTCTAGCGTCATAACGTAGATCATTTGAAAAGCGAAAGAAAATAAGGTCGAACTGGTTGTCATCAGGCTCGGTCTAGCGAACGCGTATGGGACACTTCCACAACAATTGATCGAAATAACATTGTAGAGAAACCACGTACCAGGGAATGCCAGTAAGATCCTAGACCATTACTACAACAACTTCACATTGTGCTTCGCTGCGGAAGATCGTACAACAAATTTACAGGACTTAGAATCACAAGTTGCACAATCTCAGTGTAGTATTTGCCGAAGCAGCAAACATCTTGGTGAGAGCAACTGAAAAGTAGACGCGAGGTCCTCTTTGAAATTTGATAGCAAACAGTCTCCTACCATACCTTTCAAGGACAATGTGACAATCACGGCAAAAAGTATTTCGAAAGGGCGATGGATGCTAGAAGATATAATAAAGTTGTTTGCATGGGCAAGAATGAGATTCAAACCAACCAAGAAGAAACCGTCTTGCCAAAAGCTCTGTGTATGGCATTTTGCCCACTCCAACAAACCCCTGTACGTAGAGTATGAATGAGGACCCATTATTTAAACTCTGTGCAAGAGAGTGAAGCTCAAGCATGTGTTATCATCCTGCACAAAAGCCTTAGCCGACGGAGATACCCGTGAAGACACCACCAGGTGCTTTAAGTCCTTGCACTTAGTAGTGGGCATCGATAAGGCGCTGAGGAATCAGCGAGGCGTTGTTGGTTTTGAAGGGACCACAGTCAATATCTTTGTCAGAGAGGTGAAAACTGCGGCAAGCGGGATACTGGCAATACAAGCAAAGGAAGACTGGCAAACGCGTGCGGACGTAAACAGGCAACTAACATCCCCACAGCATATAGTTATCAGGATTCTACGGCCAGACATAACGTTGTGGTCACAAACCAAAAAGACAGTAGTGTTAATAGATGTGTCAGTGCCGCACGATGAAAGGGTAGATAAAGCCCATGAACGCAAGCGACTGAAGTACAAAGTGGTAGTTGAGCAATGCAGAGATTAAGTGTGGAAGACATGTTGTTTTTACGTAGAAGAAGGATGTTGTAATTTCCCCGCACAGTCAGTATTGAGAACACTGTGAATGATTGGCTTTACTGGGAAAGACAGAAAGAAAATGATAAAAGAGGCTTGGATGCGAGTAAAAAACATCTTTACGGGTTTTAGAGCAAGAGATTAGGGCAAAAAGCCCACCGGTCCCAAGTGGGATTTCTTCAACCCCACTTGTCCACTTTTGGAGGTTGTCGATGAAAGGGCCGAAACTAACGTCGAAGGAAGATGTGACTGATGGAAGAGACCGATATAACGCAAACCGATGTCGTTGAGGGTACTCGTTTAGACTGAGGGCTTTGCATCTCTGATGCCTTTGTTATATGTATTTGTTGTATCCATGATAGCAATCGGTCAGAGAATCATTGCTCCTTCAGATCTCTTTACAATTAATTGATCTTGCTCGTACCTTGCTTCTTTGAGTGATCAATTAATATAGGCTCATCTTATACCCACAAAGTCTTGAAAAACGTCAAGTAAAGTAGACGTATCGGATTGTTACATGTATCTATTAATGTATGTGCTTTACAACTTGAATAACATTGATGATTGTTATCCATTTGTTTCGTTTTTAGATCGCTAGGAAGAGCCTTGTCGACGCATCTATCGATAACATTGACCACAGTTTATCGATGGTGGACATAAGAGGCGGTAGCTTTACCGACGACGATACTAGTTTTCAAGCACAAATCTATTGCAAAAATTGTGACAGCCTATGGATAAAAACTTTCAAGTTCGTGACCAAATATGCTCCAAAAGCCGTGGAATGTGGGCTGAAATTCAAATGTTTGCGCGTGTTAGGCAAGCATGGCTTTTTGCCACCGGAATTCACAGTCAATGACGTGTTTTCCGGTTTCGATAAACGGACCGAAGCGGGCGAAACTACTTATCAGTTGTGTGCCGCCTTGGATACCCTGGTGGACGAATTTGGATTCGATGTGAACGCCGAAAATGGGAAAAGAGAGCGTTTCGTGCACTTTATAACTGGTAGAAACAATTTAGATGGACGCTTTCTTGAGCATTTGATAAGAAAAGGCGCGAAAATAAACGTGCAGAATTACCGTAACAGCACCCCGTTGCATGAATTTGCAGACCATGCCCTTGTTATGTTTCCACCCGGGAGGCAAAACAACAACGATGGTCTGCTGCGAAAGCTTGCCGTTGAGAAAGGTTGCGTATTTCTAAAGCATGGCGCCAAAATGAGTCTCACCAAATTTCAGCTGACACCCTTAGATTTGTCGATTTCAAATGGACTTCGCTTAGTAAGCGGTGAGGATAAAGATTTTCTAGAACACCAGCTACATCTTATAGAGGTATTCATTGCACATGGTAGTACGTTGGATCAAAAGTGGCTCACCCATAAAATCGCGCACTATGTCAACGTCATAGACTTCAATCCATCGATTGATAGACTCTACAGCCTACTTTTCGCCACCGACTTTGATTTCGCCTTTTTCGCCCAGTTTTGGACGCGATGGCACATCCCCAAAAAGCAGTTTCACGACGATAACGGGTGCAAGAAATGTGAGGGATTGGCCCCTTATATGAACAATCCGCGGCCACTTGTTGCGTTGAGTCGACTTTCGGTGAGAAAGGTGTTTTCATCGAGAAGACCCGGTTTGTCGATTCACGTGGATATTGAGAAACTACCAACAGGTCGAGTTCCAGCCTTGATGAAGTCGTATCTTAAAATGGAGTAGAATTAATAGGATAAGGCCGTGAGTGATTGTGACTGATTTGAATAAGAAAGAAAAGGTTGCTCCAAATATTTGACACTTAAAAGGGCATACACAATGGAACAATATTAAACGTGAAATGATTGAGTATGTATTTAGGTGGATAAGATTATGTTTGAAAGTTGTATATACATGTACATTTATGTAAGAAACCCCCCCCCCTCTTATGTAAGGAAAACTACCAAGTCTTCAAATAAAAGTTATCGGCTTAATCCCCTATCTGTGGCATATTTTTTGATTCACGCACGAATGTAAAGAGATTAAATAAGGCTTCTATGTAAAGACAAGCAACATAATAATAAAACTAACGTTACAGCAAGTTTACACAATTCAGTTTAGTTGATAACATAGTACATGTATCTGAAAACGTAGTCTACTGCTCATTTAGCTTCAGCTTTATTGACAATTAATCAGGTTAATAAAAGTGTTTGAATTTATAGTTGAAATGTATCAAACATCGAATACAGTGAATGTTCTTGAATCATTTTCTGGATATCAGTAAGATAAATAATTATAACCGAATTTTATTTTGAGAAGTTGTTTACAAAATATACACTGATTCTTCCGAAGGTTTTCTCCATATCTTTAACGTGAGTATTGGTTATTTCATATAGCCTACAATTTGTTTTTGTTTCATGTCATTTTAGCATTGAGCATTCGTTTTTCTCTAGCCTATATGCAACATGTATTACATATTTCAAGCAATGCTTCCACAACATGTTGTCATCGCATTTATTGTGTACATTATGAGAATAATTTTGCATTTATATTACAATGAAACTTATTTGATATATTAAAATAAATTAAATGTAAAACTACAATTTTAATTGTTTTATTTGGTCTTTTTGAAATATCAACTAAAGTTCCCCGCAAAACGAAAATAAACACATTGCGTTCAATATGGTTATAACATAATATGGGAATACCTTATGAAGATTCAATATTGTTAGGTGTTTATTGCACGAAGGGGTCAAATTGGATGCATCGAAGCCGAAGGCTGAGTGCATCGTATTTGACCCCTGAGTGCAATAAACACCTAACAATATTGAATCTGAATATTGTATTCCCTTTATTACATGGGATAACAAAGAAAATCGTTACTGAAATAAAGTTAATTTTTGCCATGTCATAGTGGGCGATAATTTAAAATGTTTAATAATATTGACAATCAGGGAGGATTATAAAATGTTACGCTTATAAATCATCAAGGATAAGAAAATAATCTTTGTAAAATCAATTATTTAAACATTAATTCATGTTTATATTACTTTATTATGAAAATTTTATTTCGGAAGTGCAATCGGAAAATAGTGCAATACACAGAAATATTGCATCTTAGCTTTTCCTTATCATTTCTTTAAGTGATGCACCCTGACCATGTAATAATGCCGCATATTTAACTGTAAAAATCTCTACGATACTTGAAAAATCTATTCTACGAGGATTTTTTTTATAATTGGGATGTATATTTCATATGGTCAAAACTGAAAATTAAGCGAAAAAGAGCAACAATATTTGGGGGTGCGTATTATATGCGGAAATATGGATATTTTGATTTTTTGAGGGCAAAAGTCGGGGCGAGTATTATACGCGGCTGCGTATTTTAGGCGGAAAATTACGGAATATACATTTAGTATGGATATTGGAAATAGATAAGACATCAGTGGATTCCAAATCACATTGTAAAACACAATTCATGATTTAGTTGATTGACTTGTAATTGTAAATTGTAAATTAACACAAGTAGATCAGTGAAATTGGTTAAGTCCTCCGCTGCTTTAACAGCAGTTGAACATTGAAAAACATACGAAATTAAATTATTATCCGTCAAAGGAACGTCTTTCTCACAACGTTTTTCTCAAAACGTCTTTCTCACAACGTCTTTCTCACAACGTTTCTTTGTCACAACGTCTTTCTCACAACGTTTCATTCTCACAACGTCGTTCTAACAACGTCGTTCTCACAAACATTCCCTTGTTCATTACCTCACGATATGCGCGTAATCTTTCCTCATATTCTGTGTTCAGACCACTGTAATTCCGACAATTTTGGCCGATTAAACTGAAACCTTGATGTTACACACCTATAATCTTTCGTTAGAAGCTATTAATAGTAAAAACTTGTAATCAATTCCATTAATAAAGATCTTGCGTTCATAAGGTACCAAATAAAGCTAGAGAAAAGCACGAATTTCGCCTAAGTTTGAAGGGCTTTAAATCGAACAATTTTTGGCCGATCAAACTGAAACCTTGACGTTGCACATCTACAATCCTTGGTTGTAAGCTAAATGAACGGAAAAAAAACCTCTAGGCACTTCCATTGATGAAGATGTGATGTCCACAAAACACCTACCCTCAAAGTGAGACAGACGGACGGACGGACAAGTCCAAACCTATATCCCTCCGTTTCACGGGGAATAAAAAGATGTCACATGCCTCTTGTCTCACATGCAGATTTGTACGTTGTATGATAACAAACACAAATCCGAAAATTATCGCCTGGAGGCAATATTTCGAAAAACTAACAAATATGCCATTATCAAAACCTACTTGATTAAAGAGTGACATATTATTTTCATCTTTTACAAGCTAACGAATTATGGAAGAAAAGGTCTTGAACCCTTCGAGTCTCTTGGATCTCTCGTTCGCTGTCGCAGACGAACATCTTCAAAGTTTGACATCACGTGACCTTTCGCCATATGACGTCACACCACGTGATGAAAACATCGATGAAGCACACTCTTGCGGGTGGAAACGGCTTTTACCCGTGCTCTACAAGGGATTTCGATTGCATCTACATGCGGTGATCGATTTGGCGATCGGGCTAATGGAAAATGTATGTATTAATGATTGTAAGATGTAATAGTACATTAGCTCCATCGCCTTACAAAGAAAAAAACTTACTTTAAAAACCTGCTTCATTGCTTTATTCTTACTATTATTTATTAGTTATTGAGCAATTGTTAATTTTATTATAAGTGTGAATATCGAAATCAAAATTAAATATACCAAGTAAAAAATATATTTTACCAATATATGAAAAAAAAACATGTGATCTCAAAGTTTTGAAATGAGGTTATTGGCCCGGGATAACGTACGTGTGTAAAAAGAAAATATCGGTTGTATAGCATTTCTTAGAGTCACCTTTCCACTTCCTGATCCCGCTGAACTTAATTTCGCCATTCTGCTTTTACAGATTGCCAACCAAAAATTCCTTGATGCTGTAAAGAGGAATAAAGACTATCAATCCCTAGCATCATGCAACGAAGGAATTGGGGATGCGCGGTTAGGCGATTCTCGAGGCACTCTCGCTGATTCTCGAGGCACTCTCGCTGATTCTCGAGGCACTCTCGCTGATTCTCGAGGCACTCTCGCTGAGATCTCGCGTTGTTTAAGGTGCGAATCTGATTGGATAAAAACTGCGCATGCGCTGGATAACCACGTGTCGACGGCGACAAAACGAATGAATTTCGAAACGTTGAAGGTGCTTAAGCATTATGGCTTTATAGACATACATTATAATACCTTTAATACCCCGATTTTCGCTAAGGATTGCGTCGAAGGTTTCCGTCTAAAAGCCAAAAAGGGTTGTGATACGAAAGAAATGTGCGCTACGTTGGATTACCTTATTGATGAGATGGGATACAACGTGAATTACATGGATGAAAACAGCGATACATTGATTCATTTTGTAGTGCAACATAAGCAATTCGACGCAGACTTTTTGCAGTACGTAAATAACAAAGGCGCTAATTGTGACGTTCCCAACCTTGCCGGAGACACGCCTCTGACTACGATCCCTCGTATAGTCACAGCTCAAAATGGAATCGACGGTACATTTGTTTACGACGTGCCCAAAAACAAAGAGAATATTCTTGGCAAGTTGCAGGTTCTTCTGAAAAATGGGGCCAATTTGGAAACACCCGATAGCCATGGCCGTACGCCATTACAGAATGCACTCATTTATTGCAACATGGCTTACATGAACAATCAGATTGGAGTTATTAAACTCTTGGTTCGCCACGGCTGTATTGTGAACAACGACAAAATAGTTCGGCAAGTGATCAATCTGACTGAATTTTTCGATTACGCCGGTCATATGGTGGAATTCTTCAATCTCTTCTTCCATGCCGGATTTAACTACAGATACATGTTTCGAAAAATACAAAATCTGAATCAATGCCATTTAAAAGATAAACATTGCCAGTGCCAAAAATGCAAGCATTTGAATTCCTACAGAACGGCCATGTCACCGCTGGTTGCCATCTGTCGGCAAAACATGAGGAACCAGCTTAGAAATGTAAACAACGGGTATTCCATTACTTCACGAGTGGAATTGCTAGAAATACCAGCGATTCTAAAATCATATCTCAACATGGATCCCAAAATCGAGTTCGCGCCGTGGGCAACCGGTGTGCCTTTATCATAAGCTTCTTCGGAGTGATTTAGAGATGTCGTATAATGGTAAAATTGAAACGGGTAGTTTGGGTACCTTTTCCATAGATATTCAATTTCAATTTTTCCAATGGTTTTTCCCTATATGTTTATACCAAATGTTTACCCCAAAATGGTAAAATATATTGTAAACAATCCGATTTTATCGCTCAACCCAAAAGAACTCCGAATGGACTGTCGGTTGACCAACAAGGAAACTAAAAGGTCCAGGGGGTCTGCAAATGATGGAAGAAAATGAAGGAAAACTAATCGGTTGACTAATGTAACCTTCATTCCAATATAAATACTAAAAGTCAAGAGGGTGAATGAAAGGGTGTACGCAAAGGTCTGCTTAGTTTTGAAGAGAAAAAAAGGGACTTGATTGAATACAAAATTATCAATCATTACATTTTTCTATGCATTTATGATTTTCAAATAGTTATTTGTCTTGAGGTTTCCTTGATGTACATTGTATCTTGAGATTTTGCATTTGTGAAGAGCACACTATTATAATTCTTTTGCACCATGATAGTGCACAATAGAGCATGGATACTGTTTATAGTAGGGCTGTGTCAGGTATCCTTGGAAGTCGGTTACCCGATAATCGCCTCGGGTACCCGAACCCAAGTTTCGGTTCGGGTTCCCGAAATGGTGCATTATGGGAAAAAAATAATTTAACTCATCAATTGTTCTTTAAGAAGCAGAAATTTAATGCTTTGGTTATCAAACCCTGCAAAATATGTTTTCAGCGCAATCTGAAGATTTAAGCAAAATTTAACATGATATATCAGTTTATCTTATATTTGACCATGAATTTACAACATATCCCGCAGATAACTGTGAATGATACCCTAAGTAAATCATGGTTTTCAAACTTCGGGTCTGGTATCGGGTCGGGTGTTCGGGTAGCACAATACCCGACCCGACACAGTCCTAGTTTATACATGTACATATATTATTGAAATAATACAATACAATGTAGATGGTGATTGAATAATTTATTAGCATAATCGAATGTGTAGTTCCGTATATTTAGTTTTTTGAAAATTTATAATTCACATCTGTGTGATCTTTTAAACCCTGAAATTGATGGTTATAAATATAACTTTTTGAATTGGGTTTCGTCAGGGGTTGGGCGAACTCCAAATCGAATTGTTTAAAAATTGATAGGAAAATTACTGGTGGTTATATATTTATGCATAGCTATGTAAAATAATAAATACATAAATTATCTATCTTACCATTTTATTTCAATTATTTTAAAATGCGGTGATTATTTCAAATATAATCAGGCAATCATTTATATAAATATAATTCAAAAATTAAAATACCAACAAATATATTCATATACTAACATACTCTAATACCTTAAATTCAGGGTGTCAAGCGACTAATGACCCAAAAAATATAGGAGGTGGGCGAAAATATAGGAGATTTAGACCTGAAATATAGGAGAATATAGGAGATTTAGACCTGAAATATAGGAGAAATATAGGAGATTTGACCTGAAATATAGGAGAAATATAGGAGAATATATGACATCTTAATTTGATAATAGGGTGCACCTATTTCAGTAAACAGCACTCGAGAGAGAAAATCATTGCGCCCTCGCGGTAGCACTTCTTTTTGAATGGGCACCCTTGTCAATTTCTCTGCATCATTCGCCTCAAGGGCGCAGTCCGAATATTACCATGTACAGGGAGACCAGTCAGTTTCTGATTCCCTAATTTTTCCATGATTTCATCTGATTTTCTCCCTGATCCAAGATTTAAATTGGTGCTTCATAGTAAACCAGAACAATAATTAGTTAACATCATAGTATCGAAGACGCGAGCTAGTATTTTAAGGTTATTTGTATATATGCGAGCGCCGAAGGCGCGAGCGATTTTTTATAAGAGAACTCATAATAATTAATAAATCTTCATTATATAACAAAATTTCCACGGAA
>LQRL01172377.1:0-11018 GCA_001703475.1 Hydroides elegans
ATGCGGATGTAGAGCTTTTGTATTTCATTACAACATTAACTCAATAATTGGAGTCAGTGATGTTAATAAAGTATTTTTATAGTGTCTTTGTTTAATAAAATTGATTGTTGCAGGGTGTAGCATAAGGGTCGAAACCCTCGGTAATTTCGAGGGTAAATCAAAATTACCGAGGCAGAATTGAGGTACCCTCGAAAAAATACCGAGGTAGAAATCGAATCTGCCGAGGCATAATTCACGGAACCGTCGACAAATCTCCGAGGCAAAATCGAATCTACCGAGTCAGAATTCAAATACCCTCGACAAATTACCGAGGCAGAATTCTGGCTTATGCTACACCCTGTTGTTGATATTGATTATAACCTCATAACAAAACATTTTTTTGTCCATAGAAATAAAAAAAAATATTTATTACCGTCTTTTTCAGTAACGGGGCTCTTGTCCTAGTAGCCAAAATAGGGGGGATTGTGCCCGCGCATACATAATCCATAGTGTCATTTTCACACCAACCTGGTTTTACTAGTGTTTTCAACCACAGTCCACTACCCTCGCTTACAAATGCTTGAGGTGGTTTATGATATTTTGATGGTCTCACTTGCGTTGAAGTTCTTTTTTCATCCATGTATATTTTGACCGAGTTTGAAGACGAACTATCCCCTCTCCCTCTACCTTTCGGTGAAAAATCCCCCTATAGAGCTATTTTATATAAATTTATAAACAAATAATGAGAAATAATTATAGGGTAGCCTTAACGGTATTCTTAATATGCTTAAGGGACATTACACACGGCTGTTTATTCTCACTCAAAATTGACCTTTTTAGTTTTTTTGCTGTCGCCAATGCCTCACATTTTAGCAACCCCACTTTTTGTTTACATAAGGATTACCCATGCACGTTGTGTGCTGTTAATGCCTAAAATTCAGTGAAAATCGTGATTTTCGACCATCTTTACACTGTGTTTTAAAATAGTTGCCCCATGTCAATTATTCTGCAATTAACATATGTTATAGATCTTAATAAGCTTTTTCTAATGGTATAAGTCATATATCCCCTCCATTGCAATAAATGTCCAAATCGACCAGGTAAAAAGAGTGTAAACACTAGAAAAATGCACCCTCATTAACTAAAAAATAATATAGAATATCACTGTAAATCGAGTCTGTTCTGCGTACTGGAAAACATTCCTTCAGTTCAAAATTATGCTCTTATAAAATTCAAGCTTTGTATTTGATTTCAAAGAGATTTTAAAAGGCAAGATGATTTATGATCCAGCTCAAAGGGAGGATTATGCTTTGATGCCTGTTTAATTCATACACATTTATTGCCACAAAGGCAACTTTGCATCGTGTTTCATAATCCGCTTACAAATAAATGCAATTATAAGAACGACTTCAATTCATTTTTCCACAGGACCACTGGGATAAATTGCAATTCACTTAGCTAATCGATGATTTCCCTTTAGCAGAGACTATTTCCAGACATATATAATTTAAGTCATAAAGGCCTTTAAAATATATATAAAATACATTATATATATACATTATACAAATTATATATTAAATGAAAATTAATTTAAAAAAAAACATGAAAACGTTTGCCATCGAGGAGCAGCAATATTTGCAGTTTTTAAAATATTTATAGCTGTTTAGGATATGACAATGGCCCATTTCAGTCAACTTATGATTATTATGTCATGTATTTTGAATAATTTCAGAACTAAGGACGGTGAATTCTGAAAAGTGCAATGCAGTTACACTAGGATAAAATAATTATTGTTGTTGTGGCCATACGATATTTTATATCACAATAAAGACGAATAAATGCTGAATCATTAGATATAAAAATTGTTCATTTATGTTATGGTTAAGTTTAATAAAATGAAATTTAAAAATCACTAAAATCATCATTTTATAAATTAAATAGTGCGATTTTGCTACAATTTTTATGCTTGATTTTCATATGTTAATCGAAATGGAGGGGGTTAGTGGAATACATAGCCGGTTTAAGAACATATTGAAAATATATTTACAAAAAGAATTATTAAAATTCACATGGGGCAACCCTTTTCAATCATCAGGTAAAGTTGATCAAAATAAGGGAAAAATCACGATTTTGTAGCATAAGTCTGCAGATTAGAAGCTTATGTCAATAAAAAAATAGGTAGCGCGTTGCGGTCCTCGGCTAGGGATTAACCACCTCGAAAAAAACTAAAGGGGTCTGGCGTAAACAGCCGTGTACAATATTGTTAAGGTTCAAGTATATTTAAGAACGAAAGCAGACACCGGCTTGAAAACTCCATCACCAAAAATCATTGTTGACCGTAGCTAACCTTTGTATATTTTAAAGCCGATTAACTGCTCCTGTATACCACACACTCTCTATCCCTCCTCCCCTGTTACGACTGCTTACATTTGAGGGCTTTCTTTGCTTTTGGTTCTATACCGGGAGCTCATTGAATGAGTCTTAAAAGCTCCCGGAATGAGTCTGAAAATCTCCCGGTAAAGAACCTTGACAATAGCATTAAGCTTTAGTACATTCTCTCTCTTTCTCGCTTTCGCAGTAATCTAGGCACTGCTGCAAAGCATTCATTGAGCCTTATGATGTCATCAACTTCATTTAGAAAAGCATCGCTAGACTTGCAAGAACATCAATCGAAAGAGCAAAATTTACCGAGTATAGTAAGCTTGTACCCCTTGGAGCATAGGGCCATATTATTAAAAACGATATTTAAATCAAGAATAAATGCAAAGTCGAGGAACTTAAGGCTTGCTCTCTAGCCTGCGAATAAATTGTTCCGACTATGTGGGCTTTCCGCCGGAGCTTTAAGCCCTTGTTTATCATTTTAGATCACTATGGAAAAGGAAGGACACTGCCCACCTCCCTACCCCACGCAGCAGGGCTATCCCCAGCAACCAGGTGAGACACATATATTTTGCAACATCCCACTGGGCTTGATTTCGCCAACTTTTACCTAAATATCCGCTTTTCAAACCCTTGTTTTTAGAAATGAAATATTACAGCAAATTGAAAAGGAAAGATTATGTTAATCAGTGAAGTCGTCAAGCAATCGGAAACCCTAGCACTGCCTTTCGCAACCGGTTTAAAATCCATTTTGTCAAGAATATCATGAAACATGCAACTAACTTGTCGTGACAGGCGAAAAAATACATTTACAATTGAGTTGGTATATCCTAGATCGAAGCATCTCTATTTTTTCTATTTTTAAAAAAGACCAAAAGCGAATAGACTTCGTTACAATCTTCGTTACAATCTTCTATTGTCTAGGCTACCAACCTGTTGCTACGGGCGGCAAAGCCGGTTACCAAGCGAGTTCGCAAAACACGGTGATCGTCACTCAGCCGGGTCAACCCGCGGTCCAACAAGAAGGAACACCGCCCGCTGCGGGAACGATCTGTCTGGCGTGCTTTGTGTGTATCTGTTGCTGTCAACTATTGGGATGTCTGGCGCTTTGCTGTGGAGGTAAGTGGAATTAAGGAAGTGTCTAAAGCGATAGGAAGCCTGAGAGTTGATGAGAAAACGGTAAAGGAGGGTAGGGGACGATCTGTTTGGCGTGCTTTGTGTGTATTTGTTGCTGTCAACTGCTGGGATGTCTGGCGCTCTGTTGCGGAGGTTAGTATTGGCACGAGGTTTTTTCTCCCTTTTTCTCATTATTTTTGAACTTACCCTTCCTTTAACATCATGTACCCATGCTTTCATATCTCATTCTCAGTTTTGGCGACGTTTTCCGAAGACTTCGAATTCGCTTTATCAAAACTTAACATCTCCAAGAAGCTATCCATTGCCTCTCTTCTTCTCTCTCTATCGCTCTGACTCTTCTCCTTCTCTTCTCTCTCTCTCTCTCTCCCTTCCTCTCTCTCTTTCTCGCGCCCCCCTCTCTCTCTCTCTCTCTCTCTTTATCTACTACTCTCTGTCGCTCCCCCCCTCTCTCTCTCTCTCTCTCTCCTTCTCGTCAAACCTCCCATTCCTTCTACGTCATATAACCATACTATTTTATACATGTGTATATTCTTCTCTCATTTTCAGTTCTGGCCACGTGCTCAGAAGACTACCAGTCGGCTTCCTCCAAGTTGAACATCTCCAAGAAACTCTCCATCGCAGGCATCATCGTCGGCGTGATAATCATGATCATGTATCTCTTCCTCCAGTTCACAGGCATTTACGATTTCAACAGCGAGTTTGGAGGGGCGCAGGAGGACAATTATGACTACTATGGATAATTGGTTTATGGGAGATTTGTGGTGTCTATAAGGCAGAGGTTACATTTGCGTTTTAAAACGCTTTTTTTTACGTGGCTTCCAATGTATGCCTTATATAGGACACTCAAAATGCTAGCTATGAAGCACCCAACTTAATAAAGCGTTTTTAGGTATTCGGTTTTGAAACGCCAATGTAACCACGGCCTTAAGTGGTTAAAACAATGGTGTTACCCTTGATGTACACTGTGAATATTTTGGATGATGGAATCAAATTGGGGTCAAGTTAGATTGGTAGAAATCTCCCAATGTCGATTAAAAGGGATGTAAATAATAACTAATTGGATTGAGGTGGGCAGGAGAGTTATGACCATTATGAAACATCGTTTATTGGAGTGTTTGTGGTTATTATTGCCTTCGATTTATAAGACTATAATTGCTTTGGATTTTGATTTTATTCGGAAGTTTGATGGGCGGAACAATCAAGACAGAATAAAAGGATGACAAGTTAATGATAGCTTATTGATTGGAAGGTGGGGGGAGAAGAGCTATCATTAAATTTTGTAATTATTTTGAGGGAATACGTTTTTATGAAAGTTGCATTGTTGTAAGATAATTGAGCGTCTCTAATGAAGCAATGAAATCTGAAAGTCGCACAAAATGATTTTCAAATGTGCTTTTTGCAAAGATCTATTTATGCAAGCAATTCTTGTTCACCTTTACTTTTTCCAAAAATAACATCTTATTTTTATACACTTTTATTTATATATAATTGCCGGACCATAGACTTTTGTATAATCTAAATAGAATCTACCTTCAGTAAATAGACTTTACGTATAGGATAGAAGTCAGTCCATTAATTAATATATTGTACAATGTTTCAATTAATAGAGTTAACTAATTACTTAAGTTGACTTGTTTACTGTCTACAACTTAATATGATGTATCATGAATCCAAAGTGACTGTAAACTAATGTATTGATCAATATTTGAAAAGGCTCGTTCATTTGCTATTTTCTCAATTTTGATTCGCAAGAAAAAAACAAGCAACATTTTGAGGGGCACTCAACGATTATTTACTTATGACTTGCATCAAAATGTTTATTCTGAAGTTTCAAGCAAGAAACCCAGAAAATGTAATGCAAGCAAATATACAATCTCCTACCAGAATAAAGATTTCAAAAAATCAAATGTGTATCAAGTTATTCTCTCACAGATTCGCTTAGGATGTGGCCACATTGATCAAACTTACCTTCAAACCAAGCTTCAAACCACTAAGGTCATGGCGACAATTAACAACTTTATTGCATTAAATTACCTTCAAACCACCTTCAAACCACCTTCAAACCAGCTTTAAACTTGTGTAAATAGGAAATTTGCATATTGGTTTGAAGGGTGGTTTGAAGGTAGGTTTGATGGTGGTTTGAAGCATGGTTTTAAGGTGCTTCAAACCAACACTATTTTTGCAGTATTGGAACCACGACCTTAAGTGGTTTGAAGCTAGGTTTGAAGGCTAGTTTGATCAATGTGGCCACACCCTTACAGAGACTGAATTTAGATACATGTGCATTGATTTATATATTTACAAGCATAATCATTTAAAATAATCGTTTTTTTTTTTTCTAAAAAAAAAACTTTGTTCTGTTCGGAAAAAGTTGCAAGCAAGGAAGAGCTGCTGCAAGAATAAACATACACCCGAATTAATCGTTGAGTGCCCTCGCATTTTTTGGAAAGCAGTATTTTTATAGCTAATTAAGAACCCTTCACAAGGTTTTACCCAATTTGATGCGAAATGAAAAGAAATCGTAGTAAAACCTTTATCGCTTGATTAACCGTAGACCTATTTTCTTTAAATTTCGCAGTGATTTTCTCTCGAGGACGCCTTCATGCATACGAATCAGAAGATTAATATAATATCTCAGGATTTTGACTTGAGTGTTCATAATTGTACATCCTGTGTTCTCCATTTGCTTAATCTTTAAGATAGTTGTACCAAAGAGTGTTTATTTTATAGCTTAAATTGTATATTTAAAAAAAAAGATGATTTTATTCATGAAAAATGCAAGTGTAGTTCATGTAAGTAAATCTAGGCTATTGTGTTGTATTGTGATCAGTATTTTGTTTTATAAGAAAGCTTATATTCTATATATTATATACTCGATTATGACTAAATAATCATAAATATAGTTAATAACATATATTCATGATGAAAAGAAAAAGAATCGGAACGATAGGTCCATGGATAATTGTTTTCACGAAATGGTGATTAAAACTTTAAGCACTTAATTATCCTGATTGTTGATCTGAGTACAAGATAAAGAGGTCAGTCCATTGATTATGATATTGGACAGTTTGATGTACAGTTGAGCCGCCTGTCAAATATTCCAATTAAATAAAGTTGACAGAGTTTTTTATCTTACTTAGTTAACAGTCGATTATAACTAAATAATGGATAAGTAAGTTATTGATTGTCTACGTGATGTATATAAACTCGCTTTTATAATAAAAACAATATTTGTATATTTTCATTAGTGGCATTTTGCATGAGCACAATTTTCCAAATGATATTTTGCTAGGGTATACCGTGTAACTGTAAAAGTTTATTTTTCAAATCGACAATTCCTTCCATATTGTTTTTGTATAATTCATAACTAGTTTTGGTATGCATACCTTTACTATTATTATTTATTATTATTATATATGTATGATAACGCTTTAGCGTTCAGCCAAACACCTCTACAATCTCTGTTGGTGAATTATATATTTTCGCAGGATCTAGCAAATATTGCTTAGTAAACGTGTAAATTGCTATCAATGTAAAGAGTCACCGTAATTCATTCTCATGTAGTTATATAATGCAGGGTACATATATGACCAATAACAACAGTTTATGTTTGAAATATGTTCTATCTTATTACTGTTATTGATTGTAGTACTCATCAAAATAATACATTTTATTATGCTTGAACAAAATAAAAACAAAATCTAATGAATGATGTTGAATGTCATCATGTAACAAGGATCACTAGGGTTTATACCAATAAATAGAAAGTTCAAATATTCCTCAGGCCCGATTGATATTATTCCGAACCAAGTGTGCTTCGCCCGAATGTCTCAGTTGATTTTTTCAACTACATTTATGTTTTGTGCTTGAATCACTATTTTGATTCACTGCAATATATATTAAAATGCTGAATAAAATGTTAAATGTAACTGATTTCAGTTGTTCTTTAAAACCACACGGTGAGGCATAAAGACTAAACGTCGATGGGACGTGGTCAGTACGTTTTCCGGACGTCACCTTCTGTCGTGAAATATGGTGACGTCGCATGACATGTTGTTGAGTATGAATAGTCCATTGTCTCTCTCTTAAGGTCTGTGCACGAACGAAATTTCAGACCCATGCATGAAATATTTCGAATGAAACTTTCCAATTTGAAATCGCGCGAAAGTTAAAACTTAAAGTTATTCCATCTTAATGAAAATAACATGCTTATATTTCTTATCTTAAATGTGTGCCAAATACGTAAAATCATGTTATTTATGCCATAGATAACGGCATTATATAGATTTTTTATCTATTTTTTTCCTTGAAACTTACAGTTTTTTTGCCTCATTTTGAATCGCGCGTCAAGGGCAGTCCGAGTGTTCATATACATTGGTGAAATGATTTCGACCCCATTTGTGCGCGAAAATCATATCGCAAGTTTTGTATAAAAACATAGAAATTAATCCCGAGTGTTCATCTATAATCGCATGCATTTCAAGTGATTTTCAGTTGACGCGCTCAATGTTTTCATTGAACATTGAACGAAATGAAATGAAAATATGTCCTATAATGAAAATATGTGTGTATGTAGTGTTGATCACACCTTCATTTCAAATGCTTATTGTAGAAAGAGAAAGAGAACGAATATAGATCTAGATAGATCTGTATACATTATGTAAATGGTGTTGACACCCATAACCTATATAAATATAGTAATCTAGTGATAAATTCATGTACATTTTGCGATTGATATTTTTAATAAACAAGAAAGTAAACATGCATGATTGGAACAAAATGTAAACTATATGCTTTGAATTGAATCCAGGTCAAAAAGTCCCCGGACATAAAGTCCCCGGACATAAAGTCCCCAAATTGGTCAACATAGGACATAAAGTCCCCGGGTAAAAATATATTTTAGAAACATTTATTTTTCATTTTTATTTAATGCATATCTGAAATTATATAGTCTTAAATGATAATTGATCGTGATATCAAAAAATAATTGAGAAATTAACATTTTATTTTGCATTTTGTCTGGGGACTTTATGTCCTATGTTGACCAATTTGGGGACTTTATGTCCGGGGACTTTATGTCCGGGGACTTTTTGACCGGATACCCTTTGAATTATATAATCGACATTCCGCTACCTATTAAGTATATAAACTATCACTACATATACTGATAAAATAGAAATGGTATTTCTCTGTATTAAGGATATAATTATTCACTCAAACAAATTTAAGATTTCGTTCGACAAGTTTTAATCAACCAAATCATATGCACACTCAATGTTTTTCCCGAAAATGGATGAACACTATTTCAAATGTTCGCGCGCGAAAAACACACGAAATTTCGTTCGTGCACAGACCTTTAAACTGACTTTGCTATTGTTTTTTCATCATATATATACTCTCAATAAATGAAAAGCAAATCATCTAAAGAAACTTGTTATAATTTATGGCCAGTTGCAGTTCACGGTGTTAGTCCATGCAAAGCAGCGCTTGAGTCAGCTTTATTTTCCTTCCAGATGCAATGAACGTGGATTTTAACAATGAATATTGTTAAGCCCATTAATATTTATCGTGTTTACAAAAATATATATATGAACAAATACCACTGATAAGAAACACGTTTTTTATATATTCTAACTTTTATGGTTTATTTATAGTTTTTTCTCATAATCAATGATATGTACATCAAGAAATCTATGATACATCGACAGCAAAATTAATCTTTCGTTCGGAATCGAAATGTGTTAATATCTAGAAATAAGTTTTAAACATCAAAGTAAAATCAAACCATTTATCTAAAATGAATTGTTACCATTTCTTACATTGAAAAAAAAATAGTTTTACTTGATAAATAATTTAAACATTTTTTTTTTGTTTTCACATCCTAGGTACTAGATTTATACATACACAAATGTTATATAATCAATATAAATGTATCACACTTTTATTTATTACATTTCACTTTCTTACAAACCTCAAAATAGTATTTATTTTTATTTATCAGTTATCCATATCTGCAAAAGGAAAACTGTTTTCAATCGATCTACAGCTTGCACATTTAAAAATGCACACAACTGTGTGCTTACGCACTTCCCTTATGACTTTTCACACAATTTAATTCATCACATGTCAATAATTGCTGAGAAACTGACTAGAAAAGACTTATTGTCACTTTTTACAATCCCACATCATTTTAGCTATAACATGATTAACAGGTCTTCGTGTAAATTGTTCTTATCATGACTATTATTCACTATTGAACATATAGCCTGCTTGATATATATATTTTTTTCACACACCATGTTATTCAAAACATGGCTGTATCAAGTTGTTCTTATGCGTTTTGAGCTGATAAATTATGTTTCTTGTTTTACTTTTACACACCATTTTAATATTTTTCTTTGTTTTACTTTTACACACCATTTTAATATTTTTCTTTGTTTTACTTTTATACACCATTTTACTCTTATCATGTCTAATATGATAATATAATATCAGGTTAAAAACAGGGCTCCGCTGACAAGTCATACTTCAAATTGCCTTTTGTGAATTTTACACACCATTCTTTTCATACAGCCTTTAAAATATGGTTATACTCTCTTCTTCTAGTAGCCATATTCGTAGAAAATTACAAATGCGGTAAGGAGGCTTCCAATAACAAGACCAGCAATGCTGAGCCATTTGGAATATTGGAGTCTCTTCAATGCCTTTTTGTAGTCAGATGCCGAGGTAGACATAACTGTGGTATAGATTAAGAATACACAAGATGCATTACATTCCTAACAAATACATTTAAGCATGACTTTTTACAGGGGTATTGATTCACGTTTGATCAATGAACGACACACGTGACGCAGTATCGTTAACAAAACCACGAGCATTTATATCAAAAAGGGTTGGCCGTAATTTATTGCACCCAAAAGATTCACTATTTTATTGACACCGCAAATACAAACATGAAAGAAAATTTCTAGATGTATCTTTTACTTATAATGAAGTATAAATATAATTGTTTTTTGCTTTATTTCAAAGTATTAATGTATTACTCACCCGCTAAAATGAGAGCCACCATTCCCAATGGCCAGCAACAGCAAAATAAAACACAGCAAGAGAGGACGATTGCCCCAGCCGCGGGAGGGGGCTGCTTTTGCTGAGTCAAGACAATCTAGAATCAAATTTTAAAATCGACGTATAACTCATAAATATTATCATGATTATAACATAAAATGAAGAAATAAGCAACATATAACACAGCAAGAGAGGACGATTGCCCCAGCCGCGGGAGGGGGCTGCTTTTGCTGAGTCAAGACAATCTAGAATCAAATTTTAAAATCGACGTATAACTCATAAATATTATCATGATTATAACATAAAATGAAGAAATAAGCAACATATAACACAGCAAGAGAGGACGATTGCCCCAGCAGCGGGAGGGGGCTGCTTTTGCTGAGTCAAGACAATCTAGAATCAAATTTTAAAATCGACGTATAACTCATAAATATTATCATGATTATAACATAAAATGA
>LQRL01172393.1:17826-31201 GCA_001703475.1 Hydroides elegans
AAAAAATTCAAAGCTCTTGCTCAACTCCTTCATACCCAACTCGCGTGCACAAAGTACTTAACATCTGAGAAAAAAGTTTAAAATTGACAATTTTTAAAGTGCTCCAGAATCGACAATTTTCAACCGATTGAGATAAACCTTGACGAGGCACGCCTTCAGACTTTGGTTTATACGTGTACAAAATTTCAAAGCTCTTGCTCAACTCCTTCATACCCAACTCGCGTGCACAAAGTACTTAACATCTGAAAAAAAGTTTTAAATTGACAATTTTTAAAGTGCTCCAGAATCGACAATTTTCAACCGATCGAGATAAAACCTTGACGAGGCACGACTTCAGACCTTGGTTTATACGTGTATAAAATTTGACAGCTCTAGCTCAACTCCTTCATACCAAACTCGCGCGCACAAAGTACCCTATATCAAGCGGGACAGACAGACGGACGGACAGACGGACAAGCTCAACCCTATATCCCCTCGTTTTCACGGGGGATAATTACGATTAAAATTTAACACTAAGTGATTTTCTTAGTTCTTCAAAATCTTCTGTTAGTCATTATTATACCATTTGTTTAATTAAATAACATAAATTATATGGCGTCTTAATTTTTATATTTTCATGAAATAAATATGTAGACACTGACAGAACTGTATGCTCATCGTTCCACTTCTTATAAAGGTGTGGACGGAGGAGAAAGAATTTAAAACATTAGCGCTATTTAACATAGAATGATTGACTGCATTTTATTACTTGTTAGAGTTGGACAAACGGAGCGATATAAAACATGTCAAGTTTCAAAGACTCTTTCAACAATTTAGCGCATACTTACTGGCCATCCCAGTGATTTACACCGTATCTGATCATGCGATATGGCAGTCGACGCTTGCCTATGTTCTCCATTTCTTTCACGATGCCCCCCTCTCGACGAACCAGTCCAACAGTCCGTTTGATGGCATCCTTTAGCTGAGGCTTTAAATATCGTAAATTTTGCAATAAGTATACAGTGAAAGGCCACCGATATCAACAATCTAGGCTTCTCAGTTTAAAATATACACGCATAATAAATGGCTTTTAGCCAAAAAAAACATTTAACCACTCGAAATATCCCCTAAAACATAATTTCGATTTCAATGGGGATGCATGCACATGATACCCTTTGTATATAGAAAACAAAATACTGCTAATAATTTTGGGGTGAATTTACTTGTAGATACAAAATAAAGTGGTTGGACGACTGAAATAATTGAGCATGTTAACAGTAATAATGACTTTCTGGTCTTAACTATAACACATTTATTTTAGGAACCAAATCATTGTAATTCTATATATTGATATTATTTAAGTATTTAATTTATTTAATATATTGATATTTAAGTATTTAATTTCAAGTATTCAGGTCAGACCAACAACGTTTTAAAATCGGATGGCCTTGGACCATCATAAGCTTCCGCATATGACATGAAACAAAAAAAAAACATTTAGTGCCAATCAACTTTTTTCCAGCAATTTTCGAAAATATTCTTCCAGACCGACCTACGTCACGACAATCGACATAGTTATGACTCCAAAACAATTAGGGTATTAAATTAGGGATGTACTCGTACGCAATGAGATTGGATGAGGAATATTACTTCTTTGATATAATCAACAAACATTGAAAAATATATTCTTGCGGACCACTGTCCGCCATCTTTAAATTGACCAATCACAAGCTATTTATTTTTCAATGGACGTGTTCGTTTTGATTGATGTAAGTTGTAAATAAAAAGGGAGATCAAGTGGTAAATCAGGGAGGTCATCTTATTTGCATATGCATTTTTTGTGGCAAAACGAACAGGATTTGTCAAATTTCATTTCAACATTTTGGCAGCTATCCAAATCGTTACAGTAATCATTTAGAGTGTTTTTTAGGCAGCGTTTATTGTCATATATGTTATTATTTTTCTTTATTTTTCTTTTCAAACTCATATATCAAATCAAATACAAAAATGTCATAAACTAGATCTCAACACCCTGACATCCCCATGTAAACAAAAAGAAACGGCTGAAAAAGTTAACACCCCTACATTTTTATAATGGCAAAACCAGATTGAAAAATCTGGTTTTGACATTATATTTACAAGAAAACGACCTACCATGTCCATAAAAATAACATATTGTTTATTTTTCTTACTTTAACCACCAATTCTAAACAACACATGAAATAAGCGATAATACGATTAAATATAAATTTTACCACATATCCGATATGGATAAAGTTTATATACTCGTATTGTGCGTATAAATATATTTTACTTTGTATACTATAAATCATAGATACTTCTAACAAAATCAAGCAAAGCTAAATGCAAAAGTTTACTTAATGTTTTGCCATATTGCTACACCTTTGTTGTGAACATAGTTGTATAAGCCAACTTGATGGGCCCGCAGTCTCCATCAAGTTTTGACAGGAGGAAACACGTGGTGCAAACCAAAACGATCAGGTCTTTTTGATGGACTTGATGGAAAAGTTGATGGTTGTGCAAAACGAACATAGGGAATGTTTGGGGGAGGTACAAGGGTAGCGTCCTGAGTCGGAGTGAACCTTTTTCTCGCAAAGTGAGGAAAAATGTATTTATCGCTGAGTGGCAAATATGACACTTCTTCCATATATTCACAAGATGCAGTTTCATTAATATATGCTAATATGTATAAGAAATAACATTTGTAACATGATATTTTCCGCTTTTTGTTCTCGCTCACTTAGTGGGCGATAATTTGGTTTGTTTACAAAATTGACCAATCAGAGCTTCTCTCCGACCCTGACTTACGAATTGAACCAGGAAGTGATTTGTAAAAAGGTGTCTGTACTCATTTAAGATTAGCTTTCCTAATTCATGTTTCACATATTATGATATAATATTCATCCCTCTTCTATTTGCCGTTTCATTTGTTTGTTGACATTGGTTTGTTTAACAAATATTGAAAGAAAAGCAAGATTTTCCTCCGAGATTGGTTCCCTGCCCTTGTATCTAGGAAGTAAAATCTCTCGTCCAATCACATTGCTTGAATCCCGAATTGTTTGGGGGACGTAACTGTGGTGTGACGTATACTGGTCTGGAAGAATAGCTAATCATTGGTCAATCTTGAATGTAAAGGACATAGATCCCCTTGGGCCAATCGTAGTTCGTACGACCGGCATTGACATGATTGAGTCTTGTAACTTCTAAGTTTAATAATTGCTAAGGGGAGTTACAAAACAAAGTTCTATGGTGAATCGAACATAAACTTTATTAATTTGGCAAAGGGGCATTATTAAAAAAATAAGTCGCATATTTTGTCACATCTCAAAACTAGTTTTTAAGTGATTGCCGGGTTCGTAAAACGAAGTGTATGGGCGATAATAAGATACCTACCCTTTCGAGGCACTTATAAATCACGGCCATCTCATACGAAGGCATATTTATACACAAATGTAACGACTCCTTTATAAAAGATATGAAACGCTTATTTTATTAAATGCAATGTATTGTTTATAGTCAACTAAAAAATATCCTTTAAAAATAAAGCAAAAACTAAATTTTATCGAAATAAAACCCCGAAATTAATTTTAATTCTAAGGTAGATGTCAACAGCATCTGGGATGAGTATTATATTTATCCCAGATAAGATCACAGAAATCCGTCAAAAATGACTTTTATTAGCTTATATGCCTATCTATGAACATTTCATATTAATGCAACACAAAACAAATTAACACTTTAACATGGATGTGAATACAAAATCTCTTAAGTAGTTCTTAGTATTTTAAAAATTCAGGTACTAAGTTCTGAGGCACGGCTTCAGATGCATCTACACCAGGCACACGTACTTGTGAACTACCGGGAATTTCGCCCTATTCAAAACAAAACAATAACAACTCCACGTGTGTGTGCCATGTGCTCTCCGAGCAATGCTACAGTTGAAATTAGAGCAAGGCTGTGCTGACTGCAAGATGGGTCACATGTGCGCGGATTTTTTGTGAATATCCATTTCTGATTTTTTCCTTATACGGCGTTTGCACACGGTTAATCGTTCCCTTTTTCGCTTGACTTTGAAGAGATAACATCTCCTTGATGATTTTACTAATTTTAAAGAAAACCACGTGTTTGAATTTTAACTGAAGAATATGAGTTCATTCTTGGTAAGTGACACTTTTTGCTCACTTGGAATGTAAACAAGCGATATTATGAGACGATTAATGAAAATGAATTGTTAAAATTTGAAATAAGTCATGTAATTCTGGTTTTTATATTGAAAATTATTGAAATTTTATCAGCAGTCTGAAAGTTGAAAACGAATTTGAGTTTAAACTGATATTAGTAATGGGCTCACCCTTTCCTGGGTGTTTACAATGATTCATACCGAAACCCGTCAAGCTGCATATATCCAGCCAGTCAAAGTAAATTTGAGTTTGCCGTTTGAGGCGAGTAATCGGACGCCGTATGTACTTGTTGTATATCATATTGTTCGGCTTGTCGGTTAATTTTGCCTATATTATTATATTGATAGCCGTGTATTTCATAGTATTTTGTTCCCTATAGTCCGGTGTTGCGGGGAAACAAACCTCAGTGAAAATTTACCTCAGTTCCCTATATGTTCTTTATAAGGGACTGCTGCTCTTTTCGGTGTATGCGACAATTGTTTCCCCGGACACAATTCGAGATGCATTTCGAGAATATATTTACACAGTGGATTAGGGGCGAGCACTTATATGTGCACTTGGGTTTGCTTATTAATGATCAATGTGCCAACGAATTAAGGATTTTTATTTCTAATCAATAATTTTATTTCACTGTTGATAGGTTTTTTTTGTTAAAATATTATTTTTTTTGTGTGGGAATTACCATATCCATTTATTAAATTGCTTAATATGTTTCATACTCTTCTTATTAATGTATTTTTATCCTGAGTTTAAAATGAAATATTTATATATTTCAGACTCTTCGTGTGTATTTTATTTTTCAAATGCAAATCGCGTTCTTCGATAATTCGTCTTAGACACGAAAGTCATGTTTAATTCTATTCGAAAAAAACTAACAATCTCTAAACAGAAAATTACAATAATAGTGTATCATTTGTTATCTTAACTCAACAGAGTTCTCTTTGATATTCTTTCATATATAGTTACACAAAGATGCCGATGTTGCAATAATAATTGCAATCAAATATTTAAAGTGTTGCTATTTATTTCCAATTGCAATCGTCTGTGAAAACTTTAATTACATGCTGAGTTGAATGAAAATCAACCTCGAGGAAGGATTCAATTATTAGATAAAGACACAATATCATCATCGTTTAAGTTATGTGACTTTTATCTATTCCTATGTGTTTATTAAATCATTGCAATAACTAGCAATAACACATCTTCAAATAATTACATGTAGAAATGAATGGATGTTAAATAAATTTCTAAACATCAAGGAACATCATAAATGTTGATTATATTTTCTGAACTCATTGTCGTATGAAATATGTGAGAGAAATCAAACAAATATACCACCCAATCTATAATCCATTTGTTCAACAAACTACAACTGATAATGCACAATTGTTTCCCCGGTACAATTATTTCCCTTCCTCGGTGCGAGGAAACAATTGTCGACAATTGTTTCCCCGCTGAGGTTTGTTTCCCCCAATCGAATTCTCGTTTATAGTTCTGGAAATTTACGGATAATTAACTTATTACAGGCGTTTCATAGACGTACTTAGAGCTGAGAAGGTCGCGGTGGGTTGTACACTGTAAAGCGGAACAGTCGGTATGCTATATTAGGTTCTTTTTGAGAAATCGATATTGTAATAATGAACTTTTGTATGAGTCTAGTTGTATGTAAAATTGTGCCTTAAAATGAATATGGTTTGCTGTATGCATTACTATATAAAGCCTTCATGGCGACTGATAATGAGCTGTATCGTTTAATGAGATAATTTTGAATGTATTTGATTCCTTTTCGTGTTCACTTGGTATTTTCTTGATTTCTTGATGTCCTGTTTGAATTGAATGGAATTTCTGTTTCCAAGCGTATACCGTTTTTTAATGTGATAGAAGAATCGTGATTATAATCTTCTGCATTCATTTCAGAAATTTTGCATTTATAATGTCCTTTTCGTTGAATATACACTTGTTATACACCTGTTGCTTGTTAATTTACAGTTTACGAGAAAGAAATAAAATCAGTAAATGCTACGCTTGACGTCTCATTCGTGTACACCCTACTAGTCCGAGTCTCACCCGCGTCTGTCCGTCACAAAGGCATTGTGGGCAAGGGCATTGTGGATAAAAGCAATGAAAATAAATAAGAAAAAAAAAACAGGAATATTTTTTTAAAAATACTGTTCGGTAAGTTAGAATCATAAACCCTGTCAATTTTCGTAGAGTCTTCCATCATATAAAATTAAGATTTTATAAGGTGTTCAATCTAAGGATCTGATTTTAATTTTCGGCCTCGTTTGTGAGCGATAATAGAGTCTTTTCGGCGCGAAGGCTCAATTCTACTCTCCAACAAATTGATTGTGTAACGCATCTCTATGTAACGACGGTCAAATTGATGATCTTAAATCAAATAGATTATATCTGCCGAAATCTAACTATAGGAAGAGTCTTGATTTGTGAAAAAAACATGTGAAAGTAGCATTTATCAAGCACAAGCTTGTAGGTGTTTTGCTTGTAGGTGAAATGTGTTAGATAATTTGGCGGTAAAATATTACGATAACATGTTAATAACATGTTAATCCTGTCCCCCTGTCATTTTTCCAGTCGCCAAAACTATCAAAAGCACATATTCACATCAAGACGAGCCTATAACGAAGTCGTTATGACATTCCAAAAGCTGTAGCCCGTACAAGCTCACATTTCGAAAAAAAACACTGTATTACGACACTTTGGCCAAATTCTAGCCCGTACAAGAAAGCGATGACAGACGGACGGACAGACGGACACCCCAAAACATCCCTAACCCAACACACCCTAACTCTACAGGCCCCCAACTTTTGGGTTGGGACCTAAAAAAGGGGGTGATTCAAGCAAAAAATGCTGTTGGGGATTGCGTTAACATTTATCAACAGTTATCATTAGGCTTTGCATTCGGCATTACATTATCAGAGTTTCGTTGAAATCAGCATTTACATATTAATAAGTTATTTATTTCCATGCTAACAATATGCATGTATATAAGCAGACGAGCAGACGATGCTATAAAATCTTATATTATCATCATTTTCTATTGATAGCAGTAACCTGTTACATATTAGTACTAAAATGTGAGCAGTAACCTGTTAACATTTGAATACCAATTAACCTGTTAATCATAAAAAAAAAACATATATTAGATCCCCATATTTACAACATATTTCACTAAATCAAAAGAAGACGATCAAACAGACGATCAGTACAATTCTTATATTATCACCCATATTTAGTTATATCTTGGTTATCATATATTAAAATTAAAATAAAAAAAAATCCCTTCTCAATGTACTTTGATACACATAAAATCAATATCCAAATTATAATAGCAACTATATCCAAGAATTGAAAATTGAAAATCCTGAAACACTGAAATAAAGTCGCTTACTGAATGAGAGCACTTGCAATGTTTACAATCCTAACTCCTCTTACGGTATGCTAATGAGCAATCGAGCAGCCAATGACAACACACCCAATCAAACCTTTGTTTTTATATATACCCGTTTTCCTGGGTAGTCCACATGTCATTGAGCGGCCTCCTAAGTAGATAGAAGATTTCATAAGCTTGTTGTGAGTTACATTGCATTGTGGTTTATAAGCAAGAATACACAGGGACGGTGTGCCACATCTAACACTGATTGTCTTCGCATTGTCTTTGCATTGCTTCTCTATTTTTTGTATAAACCGCTGGTGTGTACTCTTACATGAATTGATGAAGGCGTCGTAAATTGTTCAGATTAAGTTTGAAGCATCATATATCTTAATCGAAATATGCAATGCCAAATAATTTTGGCGTTGCAAATTTTTAATAGAAAAGAAGCTTGATAAAATGACTAGTGTCTGTAGTGGCCAGTGACTGGTGTCTGCAGTGAGTCGCACCTTTTCTGTTGGGGGATTTCCATGATTCACAACACATTTGTTTACTTAAGAATAATCCAAACACAAGAAATCGTTTATATAATAATTTAACTGGAATCTATTGAAAGTACTTAGAACTCTAGGAGCGCATGCTATATTGGGGGAGGCATATATATATATATAAGATAAGATAATTTATTGGGTTTGCAATGCGTTTGCATTGAATTGGTTAACAAACTAAAACATGCATACATAAAACAATATATAAATAATAATGAGAATAAGTTATAATATGATTTCAATATAGTTTAAATAAATACTGATGCGACAGCAATACTGACAGTGTAAATATAATAGTATTCACTTATTGCACTTTCTAACGCAAACAGGCACAAATGAATTTTTATATCGTTCGGTTCTGGTCTTTGGCCATTCATATGTGTTCGTTTTCTTAAATTGTAAGAGCTAGACTTTCTAACCGGAGGGAGTATACTAAAAAGTTTATTATCGGGTTTTTCGAGCTCTTTAAAAAGGCTAGGCATAAAATCATTCTTCGATCGTGCAAGGTGATGAGCTTCGCTTTTGTCTAAGGCTATTTCGTATGCGATGCCTGGAAAAATAATAGCCAAAGAGTGTTTTTGAACCGATTCTAGTTTCTCAGATAAATAGTGAGGAAGTGATGTGCTCCATGCGGGACAGGCATGTTCTAGCACTGGTCATATGATACACAGATAGAACTTTATCATGTCCTTTTTGGGAACGTTTGTGCGTCGCAACTGTACTAAGAAGTGTATCCGGGTGTGCGATTTTTTCACTACACTGTCTATATGGTTGTTCCATTTGAGATCATTCTGTATGTGAACCCCTACGAGTTTTGCTGATTGAACGATTTCTATGGATGTCCCTTCAACTTTGATGTCGTCGAATTGTTGGTTTTTGGCGAAGCAGATAGCCATGCCATTTGTTTTGCTTGCGTTTATCGAGATGTCATTGGTTTTTGTCCACTGCACGACGTGTTTTTGATGTCGTGAGCGAACATAGCACGTTCGTTCTTATCGGAAACGCGGGTTGTTTGTGTGGATGCATGACCTTTATCTAATAAGATTTGTGTTTGAGGACACCAAATGAAGGAATGATGGTCGGATTTGCCTAGATGAGGGAAAAAAAGGGTTTCTCGTAATATTCGTGTAGGTTGATGAATCATTTGTCCAGAATATTGGCTCCTCTGGTCGGCTCTTTAACCACTTGCTGTGGCTTGAAGTGTTTGCGAATAGTCAAATTCGGGAAGTTGATTACAGTCTCCAACGAGAGCTACCCCTGTTATCGGATGTTTTGATTGGTCGAGACATGGTGTGATATGGTTGTTCATCTCATGGTCTCATTTTAATTGCTTTCAGATTGTGTGAGTTTTGCATATTTTTTGGTTTTGAAATTTTAGATATACAAGTAATTCATGTACCGATGTTATGGTAGCGTTCAATCTTTTGTTTCCCTCTACTTCCTCTTTGCTTTCTGAAAATACCGAGCGATTTGATATTGTTAAAGTCATGATCCGGAATTGCGATGGCATGTTTGTGTATTTATTTAAGCTCCGAGGTGTCAATCTATAGCCCTCTTTGCGAGACGCGGAAATACACATGATGGTAAACACAGCCTACAAAGTTCAATTCACTGTGAAAATTTGTATATATTAGATTTTTTAAGCTTTTTAAAATTCCAATTAAAGGAATTGCATATGTTTTTCTTTAAATAGCGCATTTATATACGTAGGATTATACATTATCAAATAAATTACACAAAGCTGTTAATCTTTTAAATTAAAAAAAAATCAAAGTGTTTTTAGCATTGTAATATTTGTTGTTTATATTGTTTGAGATAGTATAAATATTTGGAAATAATTATAACCATTTTTTATTGATAGTATTAATCCCACCAATAAATTAATCAAATCTTATGCTTAAGAATAAATACGATCAATATAATGAGAAGTGCTAACTTCAATCTGTTTACCAAACCTGACATATAGTCACCTCCTATATTTGTAGTCTTATATAACAAATCAAATAACAATTATTTTTTTCCTAAGATTTTAAGGCAATTATCTGCAGATTCGGCTAAAACAAAGTTTAACCTTAACAATAAATTGTTTTGAGAATTTTGTCAGGCAAAGTGATCCGTGTTCTGTCGTCCAAACAAAATGTACAATTTGTTCAAAGAGGTTTTCTAGTATTTTTGTTATTGGAATTTAATTTAATTTAATTCCCCTTAATTTAATTTTTGTTCATACCATTTTGTTAAAAATTTATAAATTACTTTTCAATATGAAAAAAAGCCCAAGGGGACTAAATTTTAGCTGGCGAAATGTCTTTAAATACGGGCAAAAGTGTTTCTGTTGAAACGGAGCCAAACGTGTAAGAGAGAACCTCCTTGAAAACCACTTTAGGATGACCTTATTATACGGTTGTGTGCAATTATTTATACTTAAAATCAATGTCGTCTTCTTTTATGTGAGGTGGCTTCTTTCGGAATTCGGCACCTTATTGACCTGAATCTAGTGAGATTATTTGCATGTTTTTTGTTTGTTTGTTTGTTCGTCCCGAATTGGTCTACCAATACATAGCACATTTATCTAAAATTAATTTTGATCTGCTTGATTTTCTTTCTTTTAGTCGGTTTTGCAGAGAAAGGAATTCAAATTCAGTGTAAAACACCGTAAACGACTATTATCTACGGCTAATTTTTCTTTAATATCCGACGAATTAAACAATATCCGACCAAACCAACAGCAAAGGAGAATTTGAATTGCCATTAAACCCTCTATACCAGTAAAAAAACCATCCCAATAAAGGCTACAATGCACACTACAATGTAATTGCCTTTACTTAATTTTAATGCGAAATATATCCATTAAAAAAAAGTTAAATTGTCATATCACTCTTAATTAAAACCCTAAATTGACATAATAGATAAACACATGGGTGTAAAGTATGAGGAAAATGTATAAGATGAGAATCAAATTCAAAGCCATGTTTATTATATATGACACTCCTTGTATTCCAATAACATTAAATATTATCTCAACATATCATATTTGATAGAACGTTTGATTGTACATAAAGACACACTTTCTTGGATCAATAATAGTAGATGATTCCAGATATCGATACCATCTTGAGTTATGTATTTCGTTTTGAATTGACTTAATTGGTGAAAAAAAGTTTAATGTACTTCATTATGTTTTATAAATGTTTGCAAAAAGTGTATTTTGTTGTCAACATAATATGCCTTTTAGCCAAATTAAGATTTGACACATGGTAGTCAGGCGTGACTTAAATATAGTTAGAGAGGAGGTTCCATAACAAGGGATAGCCACATGTAAGACCCGATAACCATAGTTTTGCTTGTTCTAAGAAAACTTATCAATGAAACCATCTAGATTGTCTTAGGGCATGTTTTTTTAACATTTTGAAGGATAAGATAGGGTAAATATATTCGAAGATAGCCCTTTTAGTGCGTCATATACCATGAATATAACCTTAAACTCAACTCACTTAGACCTAGGCAATCAATGTTTTCGACCAAAATAGCCGAAATGTTAATTTGGGATCACGCCTTAGGCCCACAACGTCTCGGGCTGCGTCGTTCATTACAGGCTTAAGTTCGCGAATTATTTATTTCGGAATGTTTATATACACACGAAAATCGAATCATACTAAAGCGTGTATAAGTGAATTGGCGGCGTTTCTAGTCAACGAATGTCGGTTTTCTCCCTATCCCGCCTAGATATAAATATTATATTTTACGGACATGGGCAATTTGCTCATATACCAATATCTATAATAGATACACTAGATAACCTGTCTTCCCTATATATAATGCATTTACTATCTGCTCTATTTATAATGGGGTATCATTACCATTCATAGTTTACCGCTTCATACATTCATATGTTAGAGTTATATTCCACTTAATTTCATAATTTCATTGAGTATTCTTGTTTTATGATTTCATATACATGTATTTCTTAATAAACATGTTTTAGAGCATTGTATATTTATGATATGAGTTGACTTAAAAAAGAATTTACTTTGAAGTAATGAAATCCTAGTTTGTACGCGGCTAAATGGTGTGTTAGGAATAAAACTACATTATATTTAAATGGTATTTTATTTTTCCTTCCAGACCGGTTTCGATCGGTATGATCTTCTTCAATGGAAATTTATTCCATTTTTCCACTGAAGAAGATCATACCGATCGAAACCAGTCTGGAAGGAAAAATAAAATACCATTTAAATATAATGTAGTTTTATTCCTAACACACCATTTAGCCGCGTAAAAACTAGGATTTCATTACTTCATATTTATACCTTCGGGACTGCCTAGTTGTATCTACCTTTGTGGATCCGCGGCTCTTGCAACGACAAGGAACCATACAAATCTCACTAAGTCGTGTAGAGCACTATTTTTGAACTCTTTTTAAGAATTTACTTATAAAGAAAATTGACAACATAACCAAATAATATTTTAGATATGCCATCGCTAAATTTGCTAATTTATTTTTAATCACTGAAGCACAATAGTCAGGACAAGTGTTTGCGCATATTGTTGAAAATGTCATTAGCCTGAAAAAAAGGCAATAATTTGCTGGATCCCAATCAACCAAATAAGTAAAAGTTGAATCAGAATAGTTTATTTCTCAACATTTATCTTCGAAGATTTATTATTTGATTACTAAATTGGTTTCATCTTCAATGTTGTGATATAAAATATCGATCAAGCTCTCAGGCTTTGGAACAGCGCAAAAATGTTGAGCGATAATACATGCATTTCCGTGTTTACAGATAGTCTAACCGATAGTCAAAGTCTAACCATCTATGCGTGTCTTTTCAGTTGCATTTAAGCTAATCAATAAACAATGCATATGTGGCTTATTAATATTAATCATAACTCATATTTGAAGTTCATTGTGGTAAATGAAACTAAATGTAGGACTCGGAAACGTCCGAATACATCCCCACCTCTCGGAAAACTCCCCATGAAACCTAGGCGCGGATCAAGAAAATATTTGACCGAGCGGTACCAATAGTGTAAACAACCTGAGTGAAAAGGGGGTACCAATTTATGTTTTGTAACAACAAATAAGAGGGAAAATGGTGGATGGTCAGGCTTCCCAGTGGAACCTTTTAAAAAAAAAACTTTTTTTTTCTAGCGAAACTTTTTTTTTAGGCCCCAACCCCAAAGTTGGGGGCCTATAGAGTTGGGGTGTCCGTCCGTCCGTCCGTCTGTCCGTCTGTCCGTCCGTCCGTCTGTCCGTC
>LQRL01172395.1:13531-31734 GCA_001703475.1 Hydroides elegans
TTCTGCAGGCCAAGACCTTTCATATGAGCCTATTCCCAGGTCTCTGCGACCATTCGTTACAGAGAAACAGTCTGGAAAAGCCTATGTTTCGAAAAACCGCTGTTTTTAGACATTTTTGCCAATTTCGGCCATTTTCGGTGGCCGAATCTGGCCGGAACTGTCAAAAGTCATATCTACAAGCCAAGACCTTTTATATGAGCCTATTCCCAGGTCTCTGCGACCATTCGTTACAGAGAAACAGTCTGGAAAAGCCTATGTTTCGAAAAACCGCTGTTTTTAGAAATTTTGGCCAATTTCGGCAATTTTCGGTGGCCGAAACTGGCAAAAGGCACATCTACAGACAAAGACCTTTCATATGAGCCTATTCCAGGGATGCACATAAGCCGTCGCATTTCGCCAATGGCGAAGGTGAAATCCATTTGGCGAAGGTGAACCAAAACACCTTCGCCAAATTGTCGAAGGTAAAGTTTTGGTCGTCTTTATAGTCTTGCTCAACTAATATTTTCGTATAAAATTTTCAAAGTGTAGATTTTTGCTCGCGCCTCCGGCGCTCGATTTACTGACAATAATTAGAAATTTGATATCGAAATATATATTTTGAATAGGGATTCATCATGTATTGCAAGTGTACCAATCGCATGAATAATTTGCTATTGCCAATATTGTTAAAATCAGGTTGACCAGCCTATGGGAAATTAGGGAAAAACATGACATTTCAAAATCCAGTTTTCATGTTTTTCCCTAATTTCCAAGGAGAAATCAACATTTTTGAGAAATTTAGATAATTTCAGTACAAATAATGGAAAATAGTCAAGGAATTTTGTTATGGCATTTATATGTTATTTTTATGATTTCTCTAATAAATAGATAATTGATTATAAAAATCGCTCGCGCATCGTTGCTCGCATACACTTATGACTTGTTTTGAACGTTGGCTGGCGACGTCGACTCCTGGATATTAACTAAATATAGCTATGGCTTGTTAAAATAAAAAGTCCCAGATAAAATTGGGCTAGTACTAATCTTGCATCAGGGAAAAAATAGGGAAAATCAGGGAATTCGAAACTGACTGAAGACTGTTCACCCAGTAAAATTTGAAATTGTCTGCTTCTGATATTTAATTTAATGGCTCGTTGTGAATGATTTGTTTTCTTCGTTCACCAAAGCCCTATTAGCAAACCTTTTTAAACTCTAGTAATGTATTTGGGGATACATTTCCTTAAGAAAGTTTGCTCGCGCCTTAGGATGTAAACATGTAATGCTATAGCACATGTGAACCAATGATATCTGGTATAATCATAACATAGCCGGGCGACTAATTTGTAAAAGTAAGTCGCCCGATCGCGACCATCAAAAATCGGCTCTGGTCAAGCCCTGAGATAGAATTGGTCAGGTTTAGTAGAAAAGCCGAAATCTATAAAGGGAAAAATGCGAAGGTGATTTTGTGACCTTCACAAATTTGGCGAAGGTAAACAGAGTTTGGCGAAGGTGAATCAAAAGTCCTTCGCCAAATTGGCGAAGGTGAAAAAATCCTTATGTGCAATCCTGCTATTCCCAGGTCTCTACGACCATTCGTTACAGAGAAATAGCCTGGAAAAGCCTATGTTTCGAAAAACCACTGTTTTTAGACATTTTGGCCAATTTCGGCCATTTTCGGTGCCCGAATCTGGCTGAAACTGTCAAAAGGCACATCTACATGCCAAGACCTTTCATATGAGCCTATTCCCAGGTCACTACGACCATCCGTTACAAAGATACAGCCTGGAAAAGAATCGATGACGGACGGACAGACGGACGGACACCCCGAATCTATAGGCCCCCAACCTTTGGGGTTGGGGCCTAATGAAGCGAAGGCGGTCATGACGTATCGTAAAGTAAACAGTCTTGTAGACATTCCTTCAAACGAACATATCACACCCGTTTCGAACCGCACTCGAGTGGACCTCGCCTAATAGACACAACGTGCTGTTTTACTCGATTTTATCCTGCACCATGCACCTGTTTTTAGTGACATTGGTCCTGTGCCTATTTACAAACGTTTTGACACTCAGACGCACCTGCACCGAAGTGCGAATATACTAGTACTCATACCGTGAGGGATGTACTATACGGATAGATTTTTTTTTCTTTTTTTTATTTCAGATAATTCGACATTTACATGCATACTGTAAATATATATAAGACAAACAGAAGCGCACACATACAAGTGTTAAATTAACTTAGGATAGCCCTTGAAAGCTGTATAGCTTATTTCCAAAGGGGTCCTTTAACAACACCGGTAACGTGATATGCGATAGACATATGTGGTGACAATTTGTTTTCGCGAAAATTAATACATGTTGTTGTTTACTATGCATTTGTAAATGCGTTTTCTTCATGCTTAAGAGATAGATAGATAGATAGATAGATAGATAGATAGATAGATAGATAGATAGATAGATAGATAGATTTATAGAAGTCAATACAGGGGTGGACATATTTTGGCGCTTGAGTCAAATGGATTGTCAAACCACAACTTGACGAATTGAGGAAATGGGCAGCTTTATCTCACAGCCAAATATGCGTCTTGTGGGTTTTTATGTGGTGACAATTTGTTTTAACGAAAATTAATACATGTTGTTGTTTACTAACTATGCATTTGTAAATGCGTTTTCTTCATGCTTAAGAGATAGATAGATAGATAGATAGATAGATAGATAGATAGATAGATAGATAGATAGAAAGATAGATAGATTTATAGAAGTCAATACAGGGGTGGACATATTTTGGCGCTTGAGTCAAACGGATTGTCAAACCACAACTTGACGAATTGAGGAAATGGGCAGCTTTATTTCACAGCCAAATATACGTCTTGTGGGTTTCTAATGATACTATCATCGCTATGTTAATTAGTTTTTGTTATAATATACTATTCTATGGAATAATAAAACTCGATTGATACCTGTCGACGGACTTATTTAATAAATACTTATATCTTTATGATTCAATCCGCCATTTGTTTACGACAACTTGTTTGGTAACAAACTGAACCCGATATTTTTACAAATGCTTAAACTATGGGATAGATATGTTTTCATGTTTACTGTGTTACATTACCAAATATCTAGGACCATGATATCTAACAATGATTATGAAAGAGGTCTCCTAAAACTTTAAGAGCAGATTTTGTCATTCAAGTTAAAAAATAAGTTTTTATGTGTTATAAAATATGGCGTACGTCTTAAAGGAACAGTGACAAAAAAAAATTAAAACACAATCGAATGACGTCACAAACAGACACAAATATAATAATCGCTATCGCAACATGAGATGTTCATCCCTGTCGCAACAATGAAGCAATTCAGTTGTTTTTTTTTTACTTGAATTATGTTATCAAATAAATCGTGATCCTTTGAATATCAATGACGATGGGAAATCCTACATCCAAGCATCTGATTGAAAACAAAGAAAGAGTAATTATTGCAAAGTTAGATAAAGAAACGAAAGAGGAAATCGATTCACTTTTACACATCAAGATACCATTAATGCCTGATATCGGCTATGAAAAAGAAGATGATGAGCTGCAAGTGATTGACAAAAATACATATATTAATAAAACGACTGATGAAACAAAGAATGAAACAACTGGTCAAACTACGATGAAATCAACACTATCAGAAAATGCTACCGATAAAAGTCAAATATGGAAGATTAAAATAGAACAGGAATAAATTTAATAACTACTTGAATGTTTTGAAACGACATGGTTTGAGATGAGAAAAGTTAGTTCCGATGACTTATCATTGACTTTCGAAGGTATATTTCTTCGAATTTATGTTATTTAACTACTATAAAAATATAATAGACGTGGATGATAGTTTTAAAATAGGTTTGTAATATTCATGTCGATGTAAAGATACATATTCTGATTATTGTCAATTATATGTGTATTTATTCTGGTATTTTTTAAATGAACACATAGAGTAGGGCTATTTTTTTGTCTACATTGAAATACCCAAACCTGAATTCTCTAAATTCGACATTTTTTTTGTTTTGCTCTAGGAACATTTCTAATAGAATCATACTGTTAATCGTATCGTTTTATTCAATGTGCGATTAAAATACATAATCATTATAAGTAACTGAACAAGTTTGAACACTTGGCATTTTGGTTCAAAATTGAAAAAAAAAATACATAAATGACAATTTGATAAGAACATGTTTTAGTGTAACGTAAGCATAAATATTATTTTTTACTCAATCTCGACTCTAATACTTTAAAAAAGTTTCTTTCAATAATATATATTGAAATAAAATAAATCAAGCCTATATTTATTTATATATTAATTAATATTGATATATTAATACCATTATATGTGTAATGTATGAATGGAGAAACATTTAAACATTACTAAACAAGAGAGAAGAAAACATGAAATTTACGTTATGTTACAATCTATCGTTGAGAGCAAAACTTCAACTTCTTCCCCTTCTTTCCATTCCATTCCACATCATCTCAGTATTCATTCAATCAAATTATACCTTATTGTCTTTCTCCGCTTTTTAAACCAAAACAGGTTCCTAGGGGTCCCGAGGGGGCTATTAAAACATTATTATTTCTAGATCCCAAAAATGAGCACATTTTTGTTCGTCAATCCCTAGCACAAAAACAACGGTAACATGTATCTTTAAACATACTCCATAAGGAGTGTGTTAAATTAACAAGATAGATGACTGACTTTTTAAAATGTCAATCAATGAATGATATGCATGAAATTCGGTTTTAAAGTATTATTCATAAAAAGGGGGGATATATAACGCAAATTAAGGGGTAATCCTAACTTGATAGAATACTTATGAAACAAAAACAAAGCATTTTGAAAATGTATTATAATTAATACAGTGCGTCACAGTTGGGTTTAGTGTAAAATACTATTATAAACTTTTTAAACTTCAGGTTATATCATCAAGGAAATTATATCTGTTATTTTAATTTCAGTTTATGATAAATTTAATCAATGAATAAGCATGAATATAAAATCCTCTATGAAGAAGAAGAAGAAGTAGTAGAAGTAAAAGATGAAGAAAACTAGTTTTTGACATTTTAACCGAAATATTCTAAATACTGTTTTAATTCAGATATGTTTCTTATTTGAAAACAGTAGATTTGCAAGTTATGACTAGGCTTTATATCTAACTCTAGCCTCTCTTGCTCGGTCTTATGTGAAATAATACTCAAGGAACAAAACTGTGAAAATAAAATGCAGTCAAATATAAGAAAATCAAAAGCGTTCGTTTAGCTTTTTTTTTATTTGACGAAGAAGTTATAAATGTCACTATATAGAGTTAGCAGAACTGTTATAAGTGAGAATTAAAATATACAATCGATAATAGTTCAATCACTTTTTTGTCGGAAGCTTGATGTTACAGTCATTTATTTCTTCGGTGTTTACCATAAGTTTTCATAACCTGAAAAAGGAGAATTAGAAGGATACATGTAAAATAATTTCATGGGGACTCAAAGTATTCAGCTCATGTATTTATAATTATTAATTATTTATAATTAATTATTATTTATTATTATTTGAAACTATTTTAAGAAAATGAAAATTTGTTTATTCATGATTAATGTTTGAAATAATTGTATGCACTATTTCTATGCAATAAGATCGGTCAATATATCAAAATATAAGGATATAACCGTAGCATACAGATATATATCATATATTTATATTTGTATATAGTACACTTATATAAATTCCTTTTTTATGTAATAAAACCTTTTAAATATACTAAAAGTTGTACGTACAGACAGCTGGAGTGCTCTCAACCGTGTCGTAACAGCAGCAAGGCTTATCTTTAGGATCAAGGATCTCTTCACATTGAGAATCGTAGAAATCGCAATGAGTCTCCTCATTTTCACACGGACAGCCAATTGTACACGTCCCTGTGTTTCCAGATGGTCCACATGACGGTCCGACTGTGTTATCTAATCAACCAACGCAAACAATAATGGAGTCATTCAAAATGTATTTGCATTTTTTATCAGCATTCGATGTTTGAGAAGTAAGTCATCTTCATATTTTATGTGATCACTTTTTCATGAAACTATTCACTCAAAATCAATATGTAGACCATTTATATGCCATTTCACATAGTTTTATGTTACAAAATTGAGCACTGATGGAACATTTATAGAACGTATAGTTGTTAAGATCCGTACCATCGCAAACTTCAGGCATATTCTCTGTTGAGTTATAGCAGCAGCATGAATCGGTTCCTTCAACCACATTGCACTGATCGTCATAAAACGGGCAATGATCAGGATCATCCTTGCAAGGACAGTTCTGCGTGCATTGTCCTGGATTTTGCGATGGACCACATCCCGGGCCGATTGTATTATCTAATAAATGAATAAGTGTTATAAAACATTTATCGTTGGTTCTAAGATGAGCAGAATCTATGTTTAGTAAAATACTCATGAATAGACTGAGGTATTAATGTAACAATCATTAGGAAATCTAGAATGACCAAATGTATACAAATATATACCAAAATGGTATGGCGATAAGCATACGTTAAGCGCGATTCAACCCAAAAATACATATTGAAGCTGCTAGGTTCAATGTTTATCGGGGGATGGTTATTATAAAAGATATGCATGTTTTACGCATACCAGCTATGAAAGTATCTGAAGAATTTATCTATGCATTGTTTTTGAAATATAAAAGTTTATTTAACATACGTCAAATCACATCTGATTCCATGCTTTCGGTGAAAAAATAAAGGCACTAACTACATGGTAAAAATAAATATTACGAAATAATCAGGAACCGGCAGGGAAATGAATCTGCACATGCATACTTTTTCAAAACAAATGGATGTGTAGGGGATTTGTTACTTGCTCTTGGGTAAAGCAATCAGCGCATTGTCCTCATAAACACGAAGTATTATTTTATTAATTCTTTTCTATATGTAAACGTTAAAGATTATCATCGAAGACAGGACGGACTACAAGCTTCTCCTTCGGTCAACCCTACCCCACGCTCTTGCGTCGAACAATCAGCGTATTGCCCTCATAAACATGAAGTATTATTTTATTAACTCTATAGGTAAACATGATACGCTACCATCGCAGACGGAAGGCATGTTATCGCTCGAGTTGTAGCAGCAGCACGATTCTGTTCCATCGATCACATCGCATTGTTCGTCGTAGAATGGACATTGTTCGGGATTGTTTTCGCATGGGCAACCAACTGTGCAGATTCCTGGGTTTTCCGATGGGCCGCAACTTGGTCCCTGTGTAACTATATGATCCATTTATTATACGGTATTAACAAGAGGTGGTTTTTATCAAATAAGCTACAAAATGTAGGTAAATTTTAACTAAAAACAATGTCTTTTTAAAAACTATTGGTAGTTGCTATGGAATGAACTTACAGTATCTATTTAAATAAAGTTATAAAAATAGCTCACATACATGTTGTATTATTTTTTCAGTTTCTTTTGGCACATAACTAAATGCCTACACAATGTATCGTGAATTTAAACTGTTTGCGTCAATTTAAATGACTTAAATCGCTTCGATAGACAAAATAATGCATGAATGGCACATGTCTCTTATACAAATCTTTTATAAAATCATACACTTAGCAAAATGCGATTTACTTGTAAAGTTAACAAATATTTGTCAAATTAGCGACTGAATAAGAATTCGAATATACTCACGTGCTACTCCGAAGAGTAAACAGAATACCATAAATGAATAATTCATGCTTCGTTTTTCGCCTTTGCCGCATAACCCTAGCCGAATCAAGATGACTGACCTCATATATACCAAACCCTTATGAAGGGCACCCCACGACACATTTTTCAAAAAGTTGTTAAATCACCTCAAAACTACATTAAAAGTATGAATAACAACAAAATAATGTTTTTTGAACATTTAAATTTTACAAAAAGGTGTTCATTTTTTCCAAGCCAGCTGGGCTGTTCCTCCTCTTCTAGCAAGCTTGGAACAGATAAGGAACACCTGTGGCGAAAATAGAAACGTTGAATGTAATTTAATTACTTGTCGTATATTGTAAATAACAGTATATTATATATTTGCAAGCCGTTTTAAACTTATTGGACATACTTATACTCAATATTTATTACGAAAATGAGGAAATTATCAAAAAAGGTGTTCCCCAATCTGCTAAAATCTCCAAGCTAGAATGAATTTCCCGAAAATGTCCAAGCCAGCTGTAATTGGGTGGGGAACAGCTTTTTTGGGGAACAGCTCGTGAGGTACTCTTCCCTTATGTAACTTACCAATAAATATCACTATCAATCTTGCACCCAGCTACTGCTATCGATGCTCAATGGCATGTGATTATTATTCTATACCAAAGTACTTGAATATCTCCTTACGAATATGGTGAAGGAGTGTCGATTTTGCACAAAATATCCGGCTGCTACTTTTCCCTGAAATAGGTTGAAATGAATATCAACATTACAACCATTTCATTATGAAGCAGCTCCAAATGTCTCTATTATCATAGCATTCACTGGCGCCTGTTTAACACTGTTCCACATCATTCTTATGCTGACAATAAAACTACTAATTCATAAAAAAATAATCTTTGAAAAAATTTGGTAGTTCGTAAAATAACGAGCTCGGTGTTAAAATAAGTAAATATTCTAAGAAAACGCGACGCCGAAAACTAGAACGTGTGGGGGATAGGACAATTCCGCCCCTTCAACTTCGGCCCCTTTTCGAAAAAGACATTTCGGTACCTAGCAAAATACACTTCGGCCCCTGACAAAAGACACTTCTTTCCCTCTTAAAATATATTTCAGCACCTACTCCTTCGGACCCTACCACTTCGGTCGCTTGAAACAATTTAGCCATCCACTATAGTACTATTTCTTTAAGAAATAATAAAGAAAGACATACAATTGTGAAAGCAAAGACATTTTCTTTTACTTGTTGCTCATAAATACCATTACATACAACAAAAAAGTCGAAAAAGAGTTGGAATAAGTTGGAATATGATTATTTCGAGCTAATTTCTTACATAATTCACTAAAATTTACATTTTATAGTATGAGTGGTTAAAATACTGTTCTTTTTTTCATATTATACGAAGGGGCCGACGTGGTAGATGTCAAAATTAAGGGGCCGAAGTGTATTTTACGAGGGACCGAAGTGTGTTTGAAAAGGGGCAAAGTGTCTCCTGCTAAGGGCCGATGCGTCATTTCACGAGGGAGCGAAGGGTCTTGACGAGGTGTTGAAGTGTCTTTTTCATGAAGGGCAGAAGTGTCAAATTGGGGTTGAAGTGGAAGGGGCCGAAGTGTCCAAAATTCAGCGAGTGCAGGATTAACTCGGATTTGTTTTAAACTTTCACTAGGCTTTATTTGCTTTTGTCTGAATTGTTTTGATTAATATAATTTAATATAATCAATATAATACAACATAATACGCATTTTAATCCCCAAAGTCTGGCAAAAAGTCCAGTGAATCTTTTAATAGGAAATATTGCACATAATTTGATTCCGACCATACTTTTCTAAAGTATTATACGGAACCTACTATTTTGGTATATTAAGGCTATTTTAGCATACGGTGCTCTGTATTTTCGAACAGTTGTAATTAACAAGAACAAAATTAAGGAGGTAAATTGTTGCATGTTTCGGCATTAATTTGAATTCTGTATTTCCAAGCAAGATGCGTATTTTCTTCTAACAAATATATATTTCCCTATCATCGCCATCAAAATTCAGAGCGCGTACAGGAATAAATGTGGTAAAACAGACTAACTTGGGTGACAAGGACGTAATGTGTAGGATGTGTCAAATGCTAACGGTCTGCATGTATTGGAGTGAGTTTTCGATATAGATAATCATTTGTTAGAAAATTACTTGTTATAGCACTCTGTATGCTGCTCTTTCGTGCCTCATAAAATAAGTTAATCAAACACAAAACATATGAATAATACTGTGGTCCAACCACTTAATTATGCCTTTTGGGAATGATGTGTCTTCACTTATCTTTTGAAACACGAAAAAATAATTAAGCTCGTAACATGTAAATTATTAAGTGTTTAAAGCTGATTTAATCATCGATGATGTGTTTTGAGCTTATAAATGCAGACAGTTTGTAACAAGATGACACCTGTTAATAATGTTTTCTACAGTGAATATGAACATAATACGGATTTTGAAATAATCGTTTTAAAATGTATATTTTCATATGGAACCATTCAAATGAAACAATCTCTGTATTGATTTAAGTTTGAAGATGCTCAATAAGTGTATAAACGGTCGCTTTATTCACGTGTTTAATGAAAGCACAGTGACTGCAAGACTATGGCCTTGATAAAATAAGATAAGAGTTTATCATCGTCAGTTACGATTTTACTGTTTTTGCATGTTGGGATTGTAATTACTTTTTTAGGAACGATCCTCCCTCAAATTTTTGATTACACTGCAGCAATTTTACATAACGAGATACATAATGAGATCAACGCCAGATTCTATGAAGGGAAGTTATCGTTTGTTTGACGCTCTCTTGCAAGTGACGCTAAGTGTCGCACGTAATTATCGCGGGAGGTGATATGTTTAAAATAATAGAATACATAATGTATGATAAATAAATTGTGTGAAAACATGAAGTAATACACATAGCTCGTACAAAAATCTTCAAGCGAATTTAGGTCAACCAGTCGCACGGCACAGTTAACATCAGTGAGATTGAACCATAGATAAGCAGTTAGTCGTCCCTGACATTTATAGACATCTCGGCCCAGTTTCAATCTACAATCTCGACCTGATTACAAACTCTGCTCGCTAGGGATTACTAATATGCTAGCATATTGGCTGCGACCTGGTTGCCGAATGAATAAACTATAATTGAGGATTCGAACCAAACATTATCAGCCTAAACATGAATTGATTTTCTACGATGACATAATGATATTTCTAAAACGATTTTACCAAATTTATAACGATAAGTTTCTTATCTTTATCTAAGCAATAACCCCATACCCGCCCTTTATTTTGCAGATATGTTTGGCATGTATATAGAACAGCAATGAGAATATCAAATCATTTGCATTGATCCCTTTTAAAGAAAATAATAAGCATTGAGCGTTACGTTGAAGCCAATGTCATATAATCTGTATTTGAAATTTGATGTGCATGTGACCTAACTTATTTACAGAACAACTTATGAGAAATACTTATGAATATAGTCATGGATCCTAATCAATCAATGAAGGCCTAAATTTAATATATTGAAATGCCAACCCCAGTTGTCAAACAACATTTTTTTGTCTTTGACACGACCCTCCTAAGCGACAATGTGAGCCAGCCCATTTCGGACCTTCTATGAAAACACTATTTTCCGTCTGCAATGCTAAACATCGCTCTTAAAAACTGCTTATCTCAATACATGTAAATTTCCAAAATCAACACGAGAAAAATGTCTAAATAACAATAACGATATCAAATAAACATCGTAAAATTTCTAAATCTAATGGGGTAATTTTCAACCACGAGAAATAATGATGTCTATATTAAAATTGGATTTAAACTGGTCGCGCTAGTCAAATTTGAAATTTAATACACCCGATTATAACAAAGAAGATCAAATGTGTTTTGTTCAACCTAACTCCAATATTTGTATTAGCTGAACACATAGTTATATTTTTATACTTAATTAGAATTAGGATTGTGTGTCAATTCAGTTGTTTTCCGTGAAATGTGTCTGAATATAAAGATCTGCAGAGAATTGTCGCACAATTATTTTTAGGTGAATATTATTAAAAAGCCGAAATAACAAATGGTGATGATTAGATTCAACTGTACTATGTATTTTATTGTCAACGAAATTTTAGATGTCGTTGCAAATATACACGTTTCTTATCTCTCATAGATTTTTTTTTTGTGATTTCAGACAAATTTCCTTATAGGTTATCAAGCATTTATTAATATATTATCAACCTTTCATTGGTTTATTTAACAACCGCAACATCAAGTTATATTGCATAAAATTAACTTTTTAATTAACATGATTTTTAATTCTCTTGCAACTTTCAATGTATCCAGGGTCGGATGGTGAGCTTCAAAAAAGTGCATTTATCTCTAAAGATAATTGTAATTATTACTAATTATTCTTTTAATTGTTATTATAGATAATAAGTTTCTTAAGTATGGCTTTGAAAAATATATATAGTTTTTAATATGGTAATTACATTAAACTTGAAATATTTGGGTTTTTCAATTAAGGACAAAAAATATCAAGAATATTTTGTTTTGATTTCTAGTACATGTACATAAGACTTGCTTATGACCATATGGATTTTTATTTGACCGGTACATGTTATTTGAGGAGAAGCGTACACAATGTTGACGATATTAATTCAGCTCATGTGCTATATAAATTATTTAAAAAGTATCATATCTGAAGTATATAAAAAACATATAACTTGCACTGAAGAGACAGGGACACGATTTTACATACTAACCAATTTATAATAATTATTTAACTAAAAGCTTATTCAAGTATTTACACCTTTATTTCAGCTTAGAAATATATATAATATAAATCATCTTCTACATTCAACAATGTTCATGTTTTCTATTGATTTTGTTTTATTTCGACAATGACAGTTCAAATGAAACTATCTTTATTCTATGAATAATAGATTTGATCTTATTTTTGCTAGGGAATGAAAATGAAATATTATGTTTTCCTAACATATAGTCATACTCCCTGATTGTATAGAATGGCGGGATCAGAGATTCAAAGCCTTTTATTATCTTTGTCACCTGCAAAAGTGGGCCAAGTTGGTAAGACATATAAAATGGGCTGGTAGAGGGGTCGACTTGTAAAAAAGTTGGCCGAGTTCGTAATTGGGCCGAGTTCTCCAGATACCGTCCCTTATATCTAATCAAGGAAGACCGTTTTGTTGGAAAATAATACGCTTCGGTTTCGTTCAGAGAAAAACTATGTGTTTGCCGATACGAAAACTGGCAAAATGTCATTTTTTTTTCATTTGGTCCGAGCTCACTTTTTTTGCACGTTTTTAAAAATGATCGTTGGTCGGATAAGCGCCTCGATGTTAAAATCATGGGCGGATAACAATGGTGGCGGCGGGGGATGGGGAAGATTTTCGATTTTTTTCTCGGTGCTTAGTAGTTATACAAAAACAATTGTTAGTTGTGCGAATGAATTCCGTGCGACATTTTTGTGACAGTGAAAATAATATAAATACAAAATTCTATATAACAAATTGCGTAATGATATGATTAAAGTAGACTGAATCTCGTTCAAACATAGCTCACAGGTTCGGAGATTTTTAGTGTTTTATCATGGGGTGGCAGATGGGGACTTATTGGATAATTGGTAATAAAAATGTAATATCAGGAAGGGGACTAAATATCTAGAAGACCCGGATCCTATGTTACAATATCTCCGTTTCCCTGTCTCTCTCATGTGATTCCTCATCGCTCAAGGTGATGACTGGTTCACTATCCTCGGATTCGCTGTCGCTCTCATTTGAGTCCTCATCGTCCGAGTTAAGGTTGATGATGACTGGTTCAATATCCTCCATCACCTTATCCACCTTTGAAAACATTCGTCTATGTCAAGAGCATGACGGCAGAACTTTTTCTAATCTTATGCGCACACTGATTTGATTCCATCTTTTACTAGGGTTTTCACATCCGAAAGGCGAAATGTCTGATTTTGCCTAACAACATATCCCTTCACTTGGGCTCACACCAGTTCTATGAGGTTAAGCTCACATTGTCTCACTGGTGTTCCTAACACCGTATGGCCCCATTTCCACGCGATTCCATCCGTTTGGTAGACAATTTGCGGTTTATACCTGAGCACTAATTCATAAAGTTCCGTGTTTTTGAAAATGGGCTCAAAGTCTATATTCTATTCCTAAGCCATTCTTGGATTTTTTTGTTTGGTGGCTGAACTGATAGGCGCCCACGTCGATTCTGTTCTAGTATTATGATATGACGCATTGTCAATGACTATACAGCTTGGTTGTTCTAGGCCCATGCACAATTTCTCAAACCAATCCAAAAATACGACTGAATTCATTTTAGCATGATAATCTCTTGGCTTTCTTTCCTCGAATACAAGATCCATATTTGGAATGAAACCATCCTCACATCATGCGTGAAGGATAATCAACCGATTTCCCTTTCCGGGGGTATCTTGGCTTATTGCTTTATTATATTGTTATCGCCTTGCAATCCTACTAGTTTTAATTGAGGGAGCCATGCCTGTGTTCTACAATGACCAAAGTTTACCCAGGTTTCATCAACATATACTATCTTTAAACCGTCCTTTCTATATTTTTGTATTTTCCTCAAATAGTTTGCTCTTTTTGCTATCACTACGTTCCACCACAACCCGACTTTCATCGATAGTTTTTCGCCAACAAAACCCAAGTTCGATTAAAATTCGCCATAGAAGAGAATTGCTAATTTGAATCTCATCCTTTATTTTGTCTTGTATTAAAGGAACTGTCGGTAGCACTTTATTTTCATACATCTTAAATAGTGTTCGTCTAATAACCTCTTCATTAAAATTATCCACTTTTTTTGGTTTGTATTTTATCGTTTGGTTTTCATCACTAACATTTTTTTTCTTAATGTATCTTTATACACTAGATCTACTAACACGTAATATTCTACCTACAGTTTTGTAAATTTCATTCTCAGCCAACTTGATTTTTTTTCTTATTCTTATCTTTAATATATTTATAAACATATCTAATATAAAGAATTTTAGTTGCATCAATGACTTGAGTTTTCATTTTTATATTTTAACCCCAATATCTTTTAATTCAAACTTTAATTTTTAGGTACTTTTTATTTATACTTCATATTTCATTATAAACAAAACCATCCCCGCCTCTTAATATAAATGGTTTGCTCTTTTGAAGGTTTACTGAGACCAAAACATTTCAATTTCAATTGATTAAAGTGTCAAATACTGGCCATTGCTTCCTTGAAAATGCCAGGGTAATGCAAACGTACAGGATAATCATGTCATGGAAATCACGAAAAAATGTTCGAAAAACAAACAGTTTTTTTTGACATTTTTCATATTTCTATCAAAGACTTCACAACAATTATGAGCACATAGTTTGCGTTTTACCAGCTCTATCTGCTGAAAAATATCATCAATATTGTAAAAGAAATAACGAAGATATAAGGGTCTAAACACGTTCACAAACTTCTACCGGGATTTTAACAAATTTATGCTCGAAAGACTGTATATCCAATCCTCCATTTTGAAAATCAGTATGCGTCACTGAAAGGACCGATTTAATTGAGAAATTAATTTATAAGAATTCGGATTGAAATGTTCGCAAATCGACTGGATGTCACACAAACAACTCAATTAATTCGGAAACATTTCTCAATGATGGGGCACCGATATACTAAACATAGTGTGGTATCCCGTAATATTTTTCTAAACAAATCAGAAATCATACAATTTTTCGTTTTTTGAATGTTTCTTTTTTATTTATATTCCAAAGAAAATTACATTTTAGGAAAAGCCCGCCTTTTCCATTATAAATTTGCAAAAAAAAAAAAATATATAAATTTGCACCAGTAAAAAATAAAATAAAATTACAAAACCAGGAGCTGAGATACAAGCCTTTAAAGTGTACCTAATGCTTTGCATTTCACTTTTATATACGTGATCGAACTTGATCCTTCTTCAAAAAAAGATGGCTACTTAATACTTAGGTCCTGTTTTCTTGTGAAGGGTGCAACAGATAAATAATTAAGGCGATAGAGGTAGCCACCTGTACCTCATGACATTAGAGACCGTTCATTCCTATTTTCAATTGCGATGCTTTTGTGTTTTTGAAATAGGATCTACTTACAGGTGTGTCTTTTATGCAACAAATTTAAAAAGTACCAGATTTTTTAAAAACTAGCAAAATAATTATAGAACTGTTGAGCATAAATAAATTCGAAGAGATACTAAAAAGTGACAGATGCTTAAAAGCGCAATTTTTTCTAGATTATCATTTTTTAAAGTTGAAACATTATAAAGCTTATTTAAATTAGAATAATATTTTATTTTAAATAAGGCGAGCGCAACTGTATAAACTAGAAAATCAATATAGGTCGGTCGTGTGCAGAGTTTGTTTTAAATTTCAAGCTTATCTTAAATTAAGGCATAGTGCAATTTAAATAAACTTATATTCAAACTAATTAACGCCTTTTTATTATGGCAAGTTTATATAAAAACTTATTGAGCAAGCCCAAAATAGTGCCAAATGTTTTGTTTACCCAAATTGCGCAAATCTTTGCATTTGAATAAAATATATTTTTCCATGGACCTGAACTACTGGTGTTAAGGTTTCAAGCTACCCCCAGTTTCAAGCTACCCCCGGTAATCTGATACCGGTTTGAGGCTACCTCCCCGGTAATTTGAAACCGGTTTGAAGCTACCCCCAACGGTTTGAGACTACCCCCTCCTCAATTTGTTTATTATCATTATTTTTTAAAAGTCTTTTCATTCTAATTCATATTGTTAGGTTATGTTGTATCATATTTGTTTACATTAAGCTTCTAAACCCAGAAGGGCTTGTGCGCGTCGCATGAACAAAGAATTGTGCTATATGAAACTGATCCCAACTGATCCCCTGAGTATGTTTGCTCGTTCCATGTTCACAGATAACACATGCTTGGACGTACTTAATAATTTGTTTGCCATAGTTTTAATAGGAAGTATTTGAATTATACGAAAAGATATATATAAGACGTTTTAAACTCGAAACATTTATTTTTCTATTCTCAATTAACATATGTTTCTAAACGGTTTGCCCAATATTCATAAATATTTTTTGATGTTGCCAACTCGAATCATTTATTCTATAAACTTATATTCAAACTAATTAACGCCTTTTTATTATGGCAAGTTTATATAAAAACTTATTGAGCAAGCCCAAAATAGTGCCAAATGTTTTGTGTACCCAAATTGCGCAAATCTTTGCATTTGAATAAAATATATTTTTCCATGGACCTGAACTACCGGTGTAAAGGTTTCAAGCTACCCCCAGTTTCAAGCTACCCCCGGTAATCTGATACCGGTTTGAGGCTACCTCCCCGGTAATTTGAAACCGGTTTGAAGCTACCCCCAACGGTTTGAGACTACCCCCTCCAGTTTATAATTCTCCAGTCACACATTCATATAAACATTTTGCGACTCAAACATCAATATCGGAATAGTAATTAAATACAAAAACGAAATAGAACCTATATTCATATGAAACTCGAATTTTACTGGACATCTCGTTACACACAAAAAACAATCGCGACTACTTTACAATAAGTCACTGACTCCCAAAACTGGCGGTCTGATCTACTCCGCCAAAACGTTCAAAATACAGCTGGTTCGGCCGTTCGAAAAATAAGAAATAAAACAATTGGGAGGGGGTAGTTTCAAACCGGTGGGGGTAGCTTCAAACCGGTTTCAATTTACCGGGGAGGTAGCCCTAAACCGGTTTCAAGCTACCTCCCGGTAATTTAATACCGGATTGAGGTTACCGGGGAGGTACTAATTAGGGGGTAGCTTAAAACCGTTACACCGGTATTCAAAAGAAAACAACACTGCAGCAATAGTTCCGCCCATTTAATATGTTTAATTGATTGCGTAACAAATCACCATGGTTTTGCGGTTTTGCGAGAGACTTAAAATTGGTATAAATTAGATTCATTTTCAAAATATAGTGTTCCCTGACGTAGTGTTATATGAACTTCAACATTGAACAATATTGATATCGGATGCCTTATCAACATCGAGATATTTCGGGATTCCGATAAGGTCTTGTTATTGAAATTCGGTTTCCTATTTCACACAGAATCAAAACTATGCAAAATCAAATTCGTATTTTATCTTAAGTTTAATTAGGCATGTTTTGCATGTACTTTGAAATATATCTTTAAAAATAACCCGTCCCTCGACGTACAACAATGTGAATATGCATATGGCACAATATTGCTATTGGATGCCTTATCATCATAGATATATTTCGGGATTCTGATAAGACTCTTATATAATTAAAACCGGTGGCCTTTTCATACAAAGTCGGAGACTGTCAAGAAACAGCTGAGTAGTTTTGCCCAATACTGCCCCTCGGTGTTGTGGAACTGCCCCCGTGGTACAACGTCTTGTTTGTGAGTCCGAATAAAAC